>JZKD02S0632093.1:15893-27513 GCA_000966675.3 Picea glauca | reverse complement strand
ATATATATATATATATATATATATATATATATATATATATATATATATATATATATATATATATATATATATATATATATATATATATATATATATATATAATAATAATAATAATTTTATATAAAATTGACAATATAAAAACAAATAATGAATATATAGCTAATTAACACGAGATGATATTCATTCGATCCCCCATCAATGTGCCCATATTTCCTACAATGTTTGGTAGTTGTTGCTATTAAAATTCTTACGGGACGTGTAGTGCAACATTTTTTGCAAGGGAAATAACATCTACCATCACCCTTTTCACCCGCTTTACTTTTTTTCCCACCTCTAATATTCCGCGACATTCTTCCGCACAAAAATACCATTTCTAAACCGTCGTTGTTATAGAAAGATTGTTGCAAAATCTCTAATTTGCAAAATATTTATAGATATTTTTTTCGTCTCAAGAGCGACGAACGTTGACCAAGTCAATGTTGACTTTGTCAAACAATGTAATGATCAATGCTGACTTTGTCAAATAGTGTAATGGTCATCATTGAATTGTCTCTCTTGAGACGATAACCAAAGGTCGTCGCTAGAGAATCGGGAGTCCACTATCTTCACGTTCATCTCTCTTGAGACGTACAACTAGTTTCATTGCATGAGTGATGAACGCAGGCTAGATTTATAAAAAAAAATAAAAATTTCAACTCTTTATCTTCAATTTTGCGACGAAAGGTTACTTTCGTCGCAAATTTTTCAATACGTAGTAGCGATGGCTCCAATGGCTGACAATAGGGTTCTATGTTGACTTGGAAAGTGTTGTAGAACTTCGAGGGTTGACATAGTGTAAGTCTCTTGCGCCAAACATTCTATTATATTGTATTTCTAAGCAGCGTAGGAATTCGGATTAAAAGTCGCTTTTCGAATTATGCTCTTGGGCGGGCGCAATGCTGCAGTAGAAATTGGCTTCTCAATTTGAAGAGGATTGGAAGATGGAGGAGGCATAGAGTTATAAGGTTGGTCAACAACCTTCCCTTGAGTCTTACAACCTAGAGGAGTGTCATAGGTATTTACACGAGTTGTGACATTAACTGTATTAAACATGTAAACCTCAAAGGTGCTTGTGGAAGCATCCCGATGGTGGGAATGACCTGGGTCACCTCCTTGTAGAGGGACAGGGTTTTGTGTAACCAGATGTTGTTGTTGAAATGGTTGGGAGGTACCCTTAATATATTTAAAAATAGCTTCACGATGAGGGAAGTATTTCGTGTAGTGGTCTTCCTCACAAATATACAAGGATATTTAGGTTTCCTTGTCGGTTGAGTATCAGAAGACTTAGGATTATCCTGCTCGTTAGAAGGTTTATTGGATTTTCCCTTGTTTTTATTCTTACCTCTTGTTTTCTTAGATGAAGTGGATTGGACCGTATTCACCTCGGAGGTTTGAGCAGGAGCGTAAGTAGTTGTGGTGTTTGGAACATAACTAGATTCTAGAGCAGGTCTTGATGGATCATTCGACGGACAAGGAGAATTAGGGATCAGATCATAAATTGTACCAGACTGGGAGTAAACCAAGTCCAAATATTGTGCACGAATGATATTCTTCTCCTCAATATCTATTTTTCCCATAGCAACTTCACGGGCGATGGGAGGCAAGAATAACTTTGTAAACCAATCCACAAGGAGTTGGTTCAGAATTGGATCTTTAATCAACCATATTTATCGTCTCCAGCCATGAATATGATTAGATATGTGGGTGTAAGAAGAATTCCAAAGAGAGGTAAAAAAAATTGTACCGATCTCATACCGTATAAGAAACTGAAAATGCATCAAGAAACTCATGGAAAGAGAGTTAAAGTCGATAAAAAAGTTACGTGGCAATTCAATGTACCATTTCGCGGCCACACCTGTAAGTGTTCTTTGAAAAAGTCTAAGACAAATGGAATCGTCCATCAAAGATTTGGAAGAACACCATAAGGGGAAAGTCATAACATGATTTTTAGGATCCTCCCAAGGTTTTCTGTCAAATTTCAGAATGTCAGATGATAATTTGGCAGGGATGGTGGGCCAAAACGGGGCATGAAGGATGGGATTGTTTGTTAAACGTGAAAGATATGGCAGATCTAATGTAGAAAATAATGGTAGTTTTCAGTTAGGTTGTCAATATTGGTGATAACCATATTGTGTAGGAACACCAGTAGGACCGTATCCAAGTTGTGGCGAGGTGACAAAACTAGATGGTCCTCCCATATGAGGTGGTTGTCCACCTATGTAAGGTGGTTGTCCTGCGTATCCACTTGTGTATTGTTATTGAACATATGTACCTCCTACATATTTTGGTTTACCTATTGGTCCCCCTATGCATGGCAGTGGAAGGGACTATTGCGTTTGAATCATGGGGTTTATGGATTGATAAGGCATAGTTCCTTGCGGAGGAAAGCCCATCGAATTGTTTTGATTCCACAAAGGATTCACAACTCCTGGATATGGATGTCCAAGATATAGACCAGTGGTAATAGGGATAGAAGGAATTCTAAGAGTGGTTTTCCCCCATGCTTGTTGATGTTGCAACCATGTATGTTTCCCCCCAATAAAAAATTTCCCTACAACTGAAGGTTACTCCCCAGTTGAAGGTTGGCCTCCCATTGAATATTGACCTTCAATGTAGGGAGTACTAATTTGTGATGTGTGAGATGGAGGTTGAGTAGCTTGTGTAACCATGGTTGTGTGAACGAATTGACTTCCGTCCATTTGATCTATGGGACAACCAAGTAAAGAACTTGGCATGTGCATGTGTGGAAAAAATGAAGCAGGAATATTACCTGACTCATGTGTAAGAGGAGATAAATGTGTAAGTGTTTGAGTCAGGGTCACCTGGGTCATCGATTTTTTCGGTAAAGAATAAGCACCAATAGTATCAACTATGGGAGTTGTGGAAAAATATGAATTCCCAAGTCCTTCAGGAAAACCAAAAATCGGTGGGTTTATGTCAAAGGATGGTGTAATGGTGGAACTATGCGGTAAACAATAAGAACAATAAGAATCATCATATCTCATGGATGGTGGATCAAAGAGTGCTAGGACAAGTGGATCATTAAACAAAGGATTCACAAAATATTCCAAGATTCCTATGAAGGTTGGGACGGGTTCTTCAACGTGATGGCCACTTCCAAGAGTGACACTCCTAGTTTCAAAGGTGTGATCTGTGATCACTGCTTCATAAGAAAAATTATGTTGTGGTTCATGAGTATCAGGTTCCATACTTTGTATACTGTGAAAAATTTGATCCTAAGGCCGACCATGAAAGACAAAGAAACACACTCCTATGAAAAATAAGAGAAATCAACCAAGCAACAAAATATTTAAGGATATTTTGAAGATGGGATATCAAGCCACCAGTGAAGAAGTGAGAAGAAGTTACCTCGACCTCCACATAACATCCCTTCTCGGTGAAAGCAACTCTCTCTTTGCTGGGATCACCCTTCAAGGGTACTGAGAGCGTGATATGATTTCTACCCTAGGTATTGTGGGTATACCCCCACAATCACCTCTGTAGGTACTTAGGAAAGGCCACTAAAGTTACCAACTCACAGTCAGCCTCTGGGGAGGTACAGTCGACAGTTGGGACTGAACGTATGAGAAGAATATCAAAGTCTGAAGCTCTTTAAGAGAATTGAAGGCAAGTGGGCCAATAGGACTCTAGAGGACCTCAAATGGATTCAGAGTTAACGAAGCATCGAGACCAAATGAAACCAGTGTTTTATCAATAACAACCCCCAATCTACAATATGTCTACTATGATTGGTTAAGCTTTGGAGGGGTAATCTATGTTTCTCTCCCGCACGTGACTTCATGTTTATCCCATGTGTGAGAGGGGGTTCTCGACTATGCTTATACCAAAGTTGGATTTATACGCTCTTTAGTGTTCTACGATCTCTTTAGTAGTCCTGGACAATTTACTCACTTCACCTAGTCCAAAGACCCTAATCCTAAGCCACTCTTGGTTTGCTAAAAACAAAAAATATTCGAGTTGATTTTATTAGCGCGTGGTTGATTTTAATGGATTTTAAATCAAGGGGTTCACTGAGATGAAACTGATGATGTGTAAGAGAATCGACTCCAATAGAATGCAAAAGAAAGATATGCATTTATTTCTTTTGATGAATTCTACATATGGGAAGGAGAAGAGTTTTATTCTTCTTAATAAAATAAAACACTCAAAACAATGCAACTTTCAATTTCTGGGATCAATATGATATCAAACTACCAAGCAAATGTTTCTAAAAAATGAAATACACATGAAAAACTAGCTCTTTTTTCAAACATAAACCAAAACAAACTTCCTAATGAATGCAAAATTTCTTCGTTTGATTAACTATACAAGGAGATATGCAAACTTTTCGCTTCTTAACTTTCAGATGAAAGAGATCTCAATTTAAAACAAAGAACTATGAGGAAAAAAACAATCAAACAAAGCGCACTCAAAGTGATGAGAACTGAAAGAAAACAAGTAGGGAATAACATGTTCAATCAAGAACTCAATGATGCAAAAGAGAAAGAAAACAAACACTCGTGAAAATCCTCAAATGATGAGCAACAAGAAATAGAAATCAAGGTAGGTTGTCATAAGAGTTATAATCATATGAAAAGTCAGATGTTTCAAATGAAGACAAGAAGGCTCAATACCAAGCAATCTTTGCAAACCTTAGTTGATGAACAGGCCTAAACAGTCAAGCAATCTGAAAGCTTTACGAGACAAAGATCAGATAAACTCGAAAGGAAAAAAGAACCAAAGGATCTTGTTAGCCCAAGGGAACCACAACTAAGAGAAAATTTGCAAACTCAAAGGATAAACAAAAATGAATGATAAATGGAAAACTCTTAGAAAAACAAAGTCAATAGTATTCAAAGGTCTCTGAGAAAAAATCTCCTCAAGATTAGACTGAGAAAAAGTGAGCAGGAAGGGGTAGAAAAACCCAGAAAAGGAGATCAACGCTCATGTTTCCAAAGTGAGAGAGTGCTACAATGCTCTGATATACATATGGGAACATTGATAATAGATCATCGCTCTGGTATACATGGTAGAGGAGTGTTTCCCTTCCCAAAAACTAAAAAATAAGACTTAAAACTCAGAAAATTTTGCCAAAAAGTCTATGAAATTTTCAATGAAGAAGAGAGAAAGGGAAGTAGATAAGAAATAAAAAACAACTAAGATCTAAAGGTGGTCAAAAACTCAAATTATCCAAGGAAAGATAGGTCAATGTCCTTCCTGAGTGGAGTCACCAATTTCGATTACGGAAATATTCCCTTGCGGACAAATGAACTTTCCCTTGGATTACAGACCCCTAATACCAAGACAGAAAAGCACAAGTGGACGCTAACATCCCTTTGAATTTAATTTAACTAATAAGAAAGAGAGAGAGGGAGAAAAGGTGTGATGCACCTAGTTTCAAAGTTTGTCCTCCCTGCTTCCAATCCAAGCTTGATCTCCAAACTCCTTAGTGCAACTTGATACCTGCAATGCAATAGATAGAAAAAAGAAACAAAGAACTCCTACTCTACAATATTAGATCAAACAAATTCATCTACAAATATTGAAGGGACAATAGACAAGAACATGCAAGAATACATAAGCTTGAAAGAAATATACCAAGTATATTAAAATGAGAACCCAAAGAGAATATTTACAAACATGTATGATGATGCACCACTCCTCCAAACTCTCCTCGTCCATACCCTTGCATGAATCCCAAGATCATAAGTTTGATATCTCTGTCTATCTCCCTCCTCCTCTTCTACATCGAAATCCCTCATTATATAATATTTGGAGGCTTAACCACCATGGATAAGATCACTCACTAGATCCACTAAAATGGGATCTCCAAGATGTTTAGGGAGAAAATATCTCTCAAGGATTTTAGGGAGACAATATCTCTCAAGGATTTTAAAGAGGAAATATCTTTCAAGATCCACCAAATTAGGATTTTGGTTTGAGAAAATATCTCAACCATCCATGAGATTATGAAACTAAATGTGAGGTGGATTCTCACACTAAATTAATTTCCTTTTTATGAATATTAATAAATAATTCATGT
Source organism: Picea glauca (assembly GCA_000966675.3). Classification (NCBI taxonomy): domain Eukaryota; kingdom Viridiplantae; phylum Streptophyta; class Pinopsida; order Pinales; family Pinaceae; genus Picea; species Picea glauca. Next base: position 21,431 of record JZKD02S0632093.1, on the reverse strand, counting down.
GCACATAGTATTTTGACCTTCATATAATATATTTCTTCTCCACATTGACTAGGGATTGTGACAAATGTTATTTCATGGTGTCAAGGTGTATGCAACACTTAGCAAGGTGTATATGACACTTTTACGACACCTGCGACACTTAGGGAGAGATACTTAAGTGTGGAATTTTGATGTGTAACAAGGAGGGGATGTGTAATTGGATTCTTCAAGCACACATGTAGATCATGAGGCATGGTTGGTCGATTCAGGTGCATCATCTCATATGACTCCTCACAGGTAGTTGTTATTTAAATATGAAAGGTATGATGGAGGTGATGTTTTTCTAGGTGATGACTCGACAACCAAAATCATAGGATGAGAAAAATTCATGTTGAATCTCATGGATGGAAAGATTAGAACACTCCATAGTGTTCTACACACCCCATAATTGGCCAGAATTTTGATTTATGTAAGAAAATTGGACAATGTAGGGGTAAAAACTGTGTTTGAGAAAGAAACCTGCAGGATGGTTCTAGGAGTAATGGTGTTGTCGAAGGGAGTTCAAATTGTAACTCTGTATAAGTTGTTGGGAAGCACTATTAGTGAGGGTTGCAACTGTTTCATTGTTCCTGAGATTGGAGCTAAAGAAGAAAATACTTGTATAGATTCTGGAGAAAATACTATGTTGTGGCATCAAATATTGGGGCATATTAGAGAGAAGGGCCTTAGAGTGCTACACAGTAAAGGCATGGTTAAAGGTATCAAAAATTTCTCTTTGGATTTTGATTTATGTGAACATTTATTATATGGGAAGTAGAATCATGTAAGATTATCCTCTGGTGCTACAAGGGAAATGAGAATTTTACAGATGGTGCACAATGATGTGTTTGGACCTATGTCGGTTCCATCACTTGGAAAATCGGTGTACTATGTCTCATTTATAAATGAATTCTCAAGGAACACATGATTTTATTTCCTCAGGAAGAAATCTGAAGTCTTTGAAAAATTCAAAGAGTTTAAGTCTCTTATGGAGAATTGGATAGAGAAAATAATTAAGGTGATGAGGACAGATAATGGTGGATAATTCTACAAAAATGAATTCAAAGAATTATGTAAGAAGTGTAGTATAGAAAGGCAGAAGAATACTCCATACACACCTTAATAAAATGGAGTTGCAAAAGGGATGAGTAGGACGCTAATGGAAAAATCAAGGTGCATGCTCAGTGGTGCCAAGTTAGGACAAAAATTATGGGTAGAGGAAGTGGGTACTACATGTTACTTGGTCAATCGATCACCCTCAACAGTGTTGGATGAGAAACTCCACACAAGGTATGGAATGGTAAGAAACCCTCTCGGACACATCTCATGGTATTTGGTTGTGATTCATATGTTCACGTTCCAAAGGAAAACAAGAGTAATATAGATAAAAAATGTTGAGAGGTGTATCTTTATTGGGTACAAATATGGTATGAAAGGTTATAAGATTTGGAACCTAGAAAATGAGAAGGTATTGTATATCCAAGATGTGGTATTTAGAGAAATAAAAAATGTTGTCAAAGAGGAAGTCCTAGAGGGGAAGAAGAACCAAAGAAAATCGAGCTTGAATTGAAGGATAATAAATCAGACTTTTACAGAAAAACATGAATCAAAAGAAGAAGATCCCCATAATCTCGTATTGAGGAGATCGGTTCGGGAAAGAAGGAAATTGGAAAGGTATAATCCACCTGATTTCTATTCAATTTTTCCTTTGTTTATTACTAATGATGATCATAGAATCGTTAGGGCGGCAGTGGATTTAGATGATGACAAACTTTGGAAAAAGGCCATGGTGGAAGAAATGGAATCCTTGGACAAGAATGGGGCTTGGGATCTAGTGGAGTTATTGAATGGAATAAATCCCATTAGCAACAAATGGGTCTTTAAGAAGAAGTTGAATGCAGAAGGAAAAGTGGAGAAATACAAAGCTCAATTAGTAGCAAAATTGTTCATGTTTTACGCAGTAGTAATTAGTGTTAGGTTTTTGGAGAACTGCGTTAGGTATAGTGAAACTTTCTCGACGTTTCAATCCCACAACTTGGATCATTGTCAAGAGTAGATTAAGCTCATTAATTGGCAACTATTATCTTTTTTAATTTATAACAATAATGTTCCAAGTTTTATTATTTGTGGCTGAATTATACATTTGGACCATTATTATTATTTTTTAATTTGTGCAAAATAGGTTTCCTAAATAGAGATGAGGGATTAAAAATTAACGAAGCATGGAAACCTATTTTGCACAAATTAAAAAATAATTATACATTTAGACCATTATTATTATTTTTTAATTTGTGCAAAATAGGTTTCCATGCTTCGTTAATTTTTAATCCCTCATCTCTATTTAGGTTTTTCCTATTTAGTTCAATTTCTAATTCCTCTCTTATTTTTATTTTTCGATAATGCTCCATTTTGGCTATGAATTTTGTGTTCTCAATGCATATGTATTGTCCTAAATTTTTGGAGTGTTCTGGTAGAGCAAACTTTTTGCTTCAGTTATGTTTGATGTCAGTGCAATGTTCTTTAAGCCTGACTTGAAAGGATCTACCTGTCTCTCCAACATATATTTTTCCGCATGAGAAAGGGATGGAATATACTCCACTTTGTATTCTAGGGTTTAAGGCATCCTTAGCATGTTCCAACATCTTTCTTAGTGTGTTGGGAGGAGAGAAAGAGACTTTGATGTTGCCCTTTTTTATAATCTTCTCAATCTTTTATTTGGTCCCTTTGATGTATGGAAGGTTTATATTTCGAAAGAAAAAGGATCAAAATGGCTCACAAATTGGAAGATTTATCTTTTCTTAAAAAATGCAGAGAGGCAAAAGTAATTCCACGCTTCACAACTATCAAACACCACCTTCATAAAAAAAGGAACAGTGAAATATTCACAAACATGATTCTATCTCTAGTACATATGGAAATTATGGCTATGAGGAAGGCGATAAAGAACATATCGAAAAAAATATATGACTTACACATCAAGCTAGCAAATATGATCAGAACGGACATATGGATAGAGTTGGAATCAACGACAACAACACAAATGAAAACTGTGTTAGATAAAACAATTAAAAAAAAAAAACATGAAGTTTAAAAGGCTCCACTTGGCCCAGAATGCATGCATAGACAACCCGAAGGTTATAGAAAATAACCACTTAGCCCAGAATGCACGCATAGATAGTCTGAATGATAGATAAAACAATCATGTAGTCAATATCTCAAGTCTAGAACTAAATGAATCCACGCAACAACTCTTAGGTTTTGGGTTAAATTATGTTGTCACCCTAGAGAAAATACTGGTTAAAGAGTTAATCTGTGACATCAAGAATGCTATATATGGGCTCTCGGAAGATAAATTTGATGAGCTAAGACAAGAGTGTGTGATGGTGATAAAAAGAGAAAAACCGCCAGAAAGGAACTTATCAAAATATGAAAGTTGTTCCTTAAAAACCTAAGGAAGAATAAAGACATCATAATTCTAAAGGCAGACAAAGGAAATGCGACTAAAGTAATGAAAACATCAGAATATGATAAAAAAAAATGTTGGAACACATGTCCTCCAGAAGCTATAAAAAAATTGACTCGAACCCAAAAAAAAATATGGAGAAACAGGTAACAACAACCATAAAAAATTTAGTGCTTGATCATGAAACTAAAAACAAATTACTACCAAAAAATACCATTGCACCATGAATCTATAGAGCTCCTAAGATAGATAAAGAAAACATTTCATTGAGAGCAATAGTAAACATGATTGGTTCCCCCACGTGCAACTTAGAAAAATTCCTTGCAAAGAAACTTAAAGGCCTAATAGGACACACAACGTCTTTTGTGAAAGGCTCCACTAAAATGGTTTAGGAAATCAAGGACATAAAAATTGAGAAAAAGGACCTACTAGTAAGCTTTGACGTAGTTTCATTGTTCACAAAAGTCCTAGTAGATGATGTGATCAAAGTCATTAGGGAATTGACCGACGAAGATACAACAAAATTAGTAAGAGTATGATTAAAATAAACACATTTTAGCTTTCGTGTATGCTTCTATGAACAAATTGAAGGTGTGGCGATGGGATCCCCACTATCCCTGGTGGTAGCCAATTTATACATGGAAATTTTTGAAAAATGAGCTAGTAATTCTTATCCCCAAAAACAGAAAATGTGGAAGAGATATGTCGACTATACATATGTAGTATGGCCACATGGAAGAGAGAGCCTAAATGGACTACTCAATCACCTAAATAGTCAAGTGGAAAGCATAAAATTCACCATGGAATTAGAGGGAAATAACAACGTACCCTTTTTAGATATCCTCATATCCAAGAAAAACAATGGTGCACTATCACACCAATTCTATCGAAAGAAAACCCACACAAATTAATAATTGCATACAATCTTGCACCACCACCCTGCACAAAAATCTAGGGTTATCAACACATTAGTAACTCGAGAAATTAGAATATTTGATGCAGAGAAAATTGAGCAAGAGTTGAAACACCTGGAGAATGTATTAAAAAAAAATTGATATCATGAAAAACAATTCAACATGGTGGTTTTAAAGGCTAGAAGAGGACCTCGGAACAGGATCATTGTTGATGAGGAGGGAGGCCAAAATATAAACCTTCCATACATCAAAGGGACCAAGGAAAATTTTTCGAAGATTCTTAAAAAGGGAAACATCAAAGTCTCTTTCTCTCCTCCCAACATACTAAGAAAGATGTTGAACCATACTAAGGATGCCTTAAACCCTAGACTACAAAGTGGAGTATATGCCATCCCTTTCTCATATGGAAAAAAATATATTGGAGAGGCAGGTATATCCTGTAAAGTCATGCTTAAAGAAAATTGTGTTGATGACAAACATAACCGAAGAAAAAAATATGCTCTAGTAGAACACTCGGAAAAGTCAGGACACCACATATACATCGAGAACACAAAATGCATAGCCAAAATGGAGCATTATGGAAAAAGGAAAATAAGAGAGGCCTTGGAAATTGAACTAAATAGGAATAACCTAAATAGAGACGAGGGATTAAAAATCAATGAAGCGTGGAAACCTATTTTGCACAAATTAAATAATAATAATAATGGTCCAAATGCATAAGTCGGCCACAAATCATAAAACTTGGAGCATTATTATTATAAATTAAAAATATAATAGTTGTTAATCAATGAGCTTAAGCAACTCTCGAGGATGATCCTAGTCGTGGGATTGAAACATCGAGAAATTTTCACTATACCTAACACAGTTCTCCAAAAACATAACACTAGTAACAAAAGTTTATTCCCAAGTAGAGGGAATTGACTTTGGTGAAAATTTTTCTCTTGTTTCCAAGTTAACCTATATTATACTTCTTTATATGTTGTTGTTGATTTTGATTTTGAAGTATAAGATATGGATGTGAAGAAAACATTCCTACATGGGGATCTGGAAGAATAAATCTACATGAAGAAACCATAAGGTTTTGTTGTGAAGGGAAAGAAAGAGCTAGTATGCAAGCTGAAAAAGTCCATGTATGGGTTAAAG
>JZKD02S0632049.1:0-15716 GCA_000966675.3 Picea glauca | reverse complement strand
GTCACGGTTAGAATCTTAAAATGATATATTTTTTAATCAATAATAATAAATAATAATTTAATTAGGTAACAGTTAAAATCTTAAAAAGATATTTTTTTTTATTAATAATAATAAATAATAATTTAATTAAGTCAATTTTTTTTATTAATTATAATAAATAATAATTTAATTAAAGTTAAGGTTAAAGTTATACATGTTATTAATTATTAGGCTTCTTAATAATTAGTTTACTTGAGTTTGTATTGATATTAATTTTCTTAATCATTAGTTTACTTGAGTTTGTATTGATATTAATTTTAATATATGTTGTTTGTACTTATTTTATGATAGACACATTATCCTCAATGTGATTCCATGTTATGTTAGCTATATTTTCCGTGTCGGAAAAATTGTTAGATTATTATTTTTTTAGCTTTTTGAAATTTAATTTGAATTTTTTTTTTTTATGTCTTACAATTTTATTTTATTTTGGGAAAATATGTATTAAGATAAATTATTTATTTTAAAATATGATAATTTTAATTTAAGATTAGTTAAAAATTTAAATAAAATGATTTTTATATTTTTGTGTTGATAAATATAAAATATGTATTAAATTAAACATTTAATTGATTTTTAGTTTCCTACCTTGCACCTCCTTAAAATTTGATAAGATGTACACCCTATTCTAATAAAAAGTTCTCACAAATTCCTAAGCAATGGAGGTTATTGAGACTATGACCCATGTAGGCTTTCCCCTATCTTTGTACAGTGTAAGTGTAATGCGATGATATAGTACCACTCCTATGGTATTGGATTCAAACTTTTGGAAGTAATCCTCCTAAACCTAATATATAAAGATGAACTAGTAAGAGCTATGTAGAAGATGTCGTGGTTATTGTATTTAAACCATGATATAACCATGGAGTTGGTTTGTGAATCTAAGTCCATTTTACATGTGAAAGTTGTGGTAATTTTAAGGTAGGAGAAATATAAAGAGTCATAGGTGAATGTCAATAGTCATTGAAGGGTTTCGAAGATGAAACCAAGAGTCTTCTCCTCAATCTATTTATTGTGTTTTATATTTCTTGTGTTGATAAATATAAGATATGTATTAAATTAAACACTTAATTGATTTTTAGTTTCCTACCTTGCACCTCCTTAAAATCTGATAAGATGTACCCTATTCTAATAAAAACTTCTCACAAATTCCGAAGCAATGGAGGTTATAGAGACTATGACCCATGCATACTTCCCTCTTTCTTTGTAGAGTGTAATGCAGTGATATATTACGGCTCCTACGCTACTGGATTCAAACTTTTGGAAGTAATCCTCCTAAACCTAATATATAAAGATGAGCTAGTAAGAGCTATGTAGAAGATGTCGTGGTTATTGTATTTAAACCGTGATATAACCATGGAGTTGGTTTGTGAGTCTAATTCCATTTTACATGTGAAAGTTGTGGTAATTTCAAGGTAGGATAAATATGAAGAGTGACAGTGAGTCATAGGTGAATGTCAAGAGTCATTCAAGGTCTTGGAAGATGAAACCAAGAGTCCTCTCCTCAATGTATTTATGTATGGCTCACATTAATGAAATACAAATTTGTGGAGTTATTCAATCCCCATCCTATCAGTGGTATCAACGCTAGTTAATTTTAACTTCATGATTCTCTCCCGTGTGTAGAAATTCCCCTCAAATCTGTCTCTCTGTTTATCCCCTCTGAGATCCGTCTCACCTTGATCTAAAATGGATCTGAGCCAACGAATGAGAGTAAGACTTAGTACCTACAAAGAAATTCAACCATCTATAAAGGTTATCTAAAATATGTAAATGACAAATAAATGTAAAGATTGAATTAGACAATCTAAAATGTGAGACAAAAATGAGAATTAAATAAAAAGAAAAAAAAGTATACAAGAGAAAAGAGTGAGGAATGAGAAAGCCAGTTGGCCTTCCCATTACCACATCTCTCCCTATTTCTCTCATCAATTTCACTCTCAAAGGGTCTTTTGGGCCAAGGGAGGAATATGAGAGAAAGCCATGAATACATTGTACCAGAGATTTCTGAAATGAAGAGGTTGAGCCCCATTCGAAGCTCATTTTGTCATTTGGGTTTCCAGGGTAAAATTTATGAGTTTATGGTGATTGATTGATGTGTGTGTTGCTTGAAGAAGTTTGCACGTGTTTAATATTCTGACACATCATATTAACTTGTTGTCTGGTTATTTTTATGGGTGCGAGAATTCAATCTTGTTGTAGCTCTGTAGATTTCTATTATAATCTCATTCTACAAGTGTAAATGGAGAATATCAACAACCAAAAGTTTTAAACCATTCATGGTTGTGTCCAAAAGATCAATGTCTCTCATCTCTTGACTCTTGAATTGCTTAAATAACTTCTATGTCGGTTCCTCATTACTATCTAGTGTCTGTTGAAGATGTTGGATGGATTTTCTCACTCCTCTGCATTGTAATTTCATCTCCCATGACGAATTATTTTTCCTAGGTCAATTTAGCTCTACCTAAGGTGGAACTTTAATTGCCAAGACAAATTCCTATTTGTTGGGTCAGATTTCTAATCCCCTGAGGAGAAATTTTAATTGTTGGGTGAATTTTTAATTTCCTGGGCATTCTTACTTTATTGAACATTTGATTTTTTTGCTAGGATGTTTTCCCACTTTCCTGGGTGTATTTACATTTCCCTGGGTCATTTTTTCCCTTGCCTGGGTGAACTCTTCTTTTCTTGGATTGCAATTTTATTACTTGGGGAAAATTGATTCTCCTTGGGTTGTTTGATCTCACCCACACGATTGTATGGTGGTTGTATGGGTTGTATATAACCTATGGATGTCTTCTCCCTCTCTATGGTGACCGACATCAAATACAAAACATTTTTTCTTGCAAATGAGCATGATAGGAAAGGGGGGAAAACATTATTGTTGAAGAGTTTTGTTTTTGGCATTTTTGGGAGTCAAGGGAATTGGCCATGGTTGGGAATCAGAAGATATATAGAGAAAGAAGTTTTATATGATATGTAGGCTCATTAAAGGAGAAGAATTAACTTCACTTGGTTATTTGAAATGAAATATTTAATTTAGAGTTTTTCATTGTTTGCCTCAGACTTGTGAGATGTCTAACATTGGTAATTAGTTGAAAACGAATGTGTTGAGTCTCCATTTTGACACTTCTAGTATCCTATATTATCCTCTATCTGAGCCTATTTTACCTATGCTATGTGTATATAATTGACCATTTCCTCCACAAACCCACTTTGTGACCTTGTCCATGTGCATAGAGAGGTAACTTACGTTAAAGCATGATTTGTTTGATTTTCTTGATTTTCTTGATTAAATGATTGATTATTTATGTTCCTAATCACTTTGACTCTTAAGAAGCATCATATGGTACTTCACCGATCTGGTACTGCAACCATAGAGTGATCCGGTACTCTGTTAGATCCGGTACTCCATTGGATCTGGTACCCTATCTGATCCGATACCGATGTTCCACCTATTTCGATACTCTACAATGCTTCTTCTAGTACTACCCATTCAAGCGCTTATTTCGGTACCAACACAACGGTTCTTCCAGTACTACCTGCTTAACATTTATTTCGGGATCAGCACAACGCCTCATCCGGTACCACCAGCTTAGCGCCACATCCAGTACCTCCATCTCAATGCCTCACTCGGTATCATTCTCGTGCATGTTCCGATACTACCTTTGCATTGGTACGATACCCATGGTCGTGACTATGTTCATCCGGTACTAAACCCCTGTCTATAGGATTTACATGTTGAACGAGTATGCTGATGGAGATTCCAAGAAGTTAGTTGTATATAAGTCTCTTGAAGTAGTTTTTGAGATCACGATAGACTTCATCACTCATGCACTTCGTGTCATGAGGATGAAGCCCATCCCTAAAGATTTGATATGATATGCCAATTGTAATATTTTAAAAACCATTTGATAATTATCTTTAGATATTGGTAATAATGACTCACCTTCTTTATAAGGGATGTTGTATAGATGATAGGAAGTAATGAGTAATGAAGCAAGTAGCAAGTAGAGAATGATACATATTGTCATGTTGAAGGAAATGTTGAATTGTTGATCCAATCAATAAATTGAAGGAATACAAATGATCTTTTGTGCAATTCATGAGCATGAGTAAAGTGTTTTAGTCTGTTACTTCTTTATAGGTACCTTGTTGGTTCGGCAAGGGCCCACCACCCCAACCAAGGTAAACCTCCCTGTACATGTTTTTGTGTGATTGTGTGAGTGTGAACATTTAATAGTTGTGTGTTGTAAATGATTTTAAATGCATTTTAAGCTCAGTGCAAAGTTATTTGATTTTGAATCATTGTGAGTAAATGATTAGACATTGAACAAAGTAGATAGTTCCATTTCCTTTTCTGCAGATAAATATTTAATTGATAAGAGTTTGATGTGTGGAATTGTTAAGCAATCGAATGTTACTGTTTTGAGTTTGTAATTGTGGTGTTCTTAGTAGGTACAAGAACCACAAGACTTCATTTCTCACCTTCATGTTCCATATAATGAAGTCTCTCAATCATATTGGATGTTTCCTGTATTAAAAAGGTTTGATTGGACTTGATAGAGTTATGATTGATTTATGTTTAAGAGTGAATAAAGTGGATTGTTGATTATTGTTTTCAATTTCTATAGGAAGCAAGATCTTAAGTTCATCTCTTCATTTCATGAGCCTGTAGTGAACAAACTTTTCATCTAAGAAAGAGCCTTTTCAATTGAGTGTTTGTTTGAGAAGTTTTGTTATCAGTTTTATCTTTTGAGTTTAAAGTGGTGTGAAGCATTCAAAAATTCTTGAAACATAGTGTTATGTTATTAGTTATTTTCTGCTTGAGCTAGATACAACATATATAGATAGGTTACCTGTTTTCGGCACAAATAGTGTAACAACTCTTTTGATTATGAATCCTGGATTGACATATAAATGAGTGTAATATACTAAGCATATTTATACACCAACATTTTGGTGTCGTTGTCGGGTAGTTGTAAATGGTAATAGGTATCATTTTGAGTTTGATTGATTTGATGAGTTTGGATTGGATTTAAGGACAATCTAAGGGTGGAGAGAAGACAGTAAGACGAGAGGTAAGAACCTGTGCATCCAATTTGGCGGGGTTGCTCCAAAGTCAGGTTGTCCTCTTACGTTTGGTAGTTAAAAGTTTGTGTTTATTTAGTATTAGAATTTCTTTTATGAGTAGGTATAGGGATAATAAAGGTAGATTTATTGCTTCCAAAATTTCAGAAAAATTAGAAAAACAAACAACAAGAAACCCCCCCACCCCCTTCGCCCCATACTAATTCATCTAAAATTCGTGCAAGAAATATTCTTAGAGGAGAAATTTCAAAGGTAACAATTGAAATAACAACCAAATGCACTAAATTTGAAGCCACTATTCAAATTGAAAGCATAATACAACAAGCAAGAGGGGAAGCACTGATGACCCCATCAGAAGGAGGAGCTAGAAAAGAGATAAAGGTAGTGATAGAGGAAGTTGCATATGCCATTGGGGAAACACACAAGGTATTGGAACAATTATATATACCAAACAACCCAATGGTTGAACCATCACTTAGTGGGGAGACATCACCAACACCCTACAACCTGTTCAGAGATATGGAAGAAGAGGAAGGAAATGTAGCCAATGAAACAGAGACATTTGGATTCCCAATATTAGACATCGCCAGAGACATTGCTATGAAGAATATTCCATTTCCCTCACTGCATCACTTCCATGATATGTCAACAAAAGATCCTGATTCATTTTTTTTTGAATTTGATATACTATGTAGGAGTTATAATTACATTAATAATGCACAAAAACTAAAACTCTTTCCAGCCACACTAAAAGACTTATCACTAAGGTGGTTTATGAGCCTAGGAGAACACACTATCTTATCTTGGGATGGTATGAAGGAGACCTTCCTCCAGAAATATCAAGAATACTATAGACCTAGGGATGCTAAGAATGACATATTTAAAATGTAGCAATTTGTTGGCCCTTGAACAAGTTTGGAGGATCCTTGGTCATGTTTGACCTACTTTTTGGACTTCGACAGGCTATCGACAACAGAGCGCAATTTGAAGCAGAGATCATGGGATCTCGGTCCCTTTTTAGGGATTTTTGGGTTTTGGGCTTATGTAACGGGAATAGAGATGTCAGCCCATGGGTTTACCCATGTTTAGGCCCATTTTGTAATGTATAAATAGATCACTAGGTGATGTAAGAAGAGGCCAGAGTGTGCTAAGTGCTAGAGTTCGATCTATGTGATTGAAGGAGGGACAAGTATGTGATGCTAAGTGCAAGTGGTAATTGTCATTGCTTTATGCGTACTATGAGAGACTTGTAAATATAAGTGCAAGTGATTGTAAGAGACTGTGGAAGGCTTTGTGATGTACTTCAGGGAAGGAGGATCTAGTGAGGTGCATAGATCTCTTGTCCTCTGCAGAGTAAGATATCATGGCTTTTTGCATGTAAAATATTGACAGAAAGAAATAAAGAAGAAGAGTTGGTGGACGTAGCCCCATGGTGGGGGTGAACCACACATATCCTACGATGTGGTTGCTATGTGTTTTATGGTTGTTCTCTTGTCTATGTGATTGAATTCTTAGTGCACTGATGTATGCTTAGAAGGATCTAATATGGTAGATTAGTACTGAATAATGTGAATAAATGCTAGATCTGATCTATGTTGGTATGCTTAGTGCTTGATTATATCGAATCTGTGTGAATACTGCATTGATATGTTGTTAGGGTTTAACTACGCTGTAAACTAAGGCTGAATATTAACGAGTTGTAACTGCTAAATGCTTTGTTAAGGTGTTGTAATCACAAATATGTGTCCTAGCTAAGGTTGCAAACAATGGATTCTTGCAACCACCCCTGCCTCTACCTCGGGTGAGACTTCATCTGCTTCGTAGGTGTTTTCGAAAGGGTCGATAGTTAGGGTTTTGTTGGTGCGTTGTTATAGCGTTGAGACCTGGGTCTTACCTTGTCCCAACACAATCTGAGGAAGAAATCTTGGAAGATTACCTAGAGAGTTTCCTATACAACTACCAAAAGACAAAGCAATTTGCCTTAGATACAACCACAGTTAGGACCATCTTCCTAAAAGGTGTGAGGGATGAATGCATTGAAGTACTAAACCTCATGAGTTCTCGAGATGTGTACCAAAATCCATTTGTAGATATAGCAAAGTATTGTAAAAGATACTCCCGCAGTCAAGCCAAAATAGGAAAAAGTGTAAGGGATCCTACAAACAAAATTACTAAACCCACACCAGGAGGTGTTACTGAGATTGAATTGGGGAATCTACTAGAAAAATTCAAAATAGACATCCTAAACACCATCAGTTCCCAACTTGATACCATTAAAATTAAAAGGAAATAAGAAGAAGAAAATGCTACTTTGGAATTTTTTTGTACTCGTTGTAGGAAAAAGCATCCTGAAAAGGAATGCCCCATTAATGTTGCCAAAATCTGTGGCCTCTGTAAAAAATATCACCCTACCAGTGAGTTCCCTTATTTACCTGTACTTAAACTCATTTTCAAGGGAGGGGGAGAACCTCATGAAACACAATATCCCCCCAAGAGAACATGGAAACAAAAAAATCCCAATATGTTTGTAGACCCTACCACACAATATTCACAACACCAATGGGTACCTCCAATGTATTCTCGTCAAAGGTCACCACAAAATCCAAATATCCAACCTTGGCAACAAGGATGGAGAGGGCCTGCATATGGGAATGTTACCTTTCAGCCAACAACCTTTCCCACCTACCCAAAATACCCTTCCAGTATTTCTCAGTTGCTCCTGGGATTTAATCCCCCTACTCTTCCTCCACCTCCACAACTACAACAACAACTTGCACTACCTATGAACCCAAATATACAACAAAAAATGCAAGCTGCACCTATCCCAAACCCTCCTCGACCTACCCCTATTCCTGCACAACCCATTCCTAATTCAAATAATAGACCTACACAACCTGTACAAAATCTCGAAGTATAAACCTTCCCCACTTATGTGATAACTCCTGCTTCATTTAATGGAATTGAATTAAGATCAGGGAGGGTTGTAAATAAACCAAATCCTACTGTGGTTATTCAGGAAGAAGAACAAGTAGATAATCAAGCAATTCAAGAAGAAGAACAAATAGATAATCAAACAGTTAAAGAAGAAAAACAAATGGATAACCAATTAAATGAAGAAAGAAACACCCCTGTACAACATGAAACTCTTCCTCACACTTCTCACCCAGAATAAATGCCTCAGAAAACTAATCCTCCTCCTTATCCAGAAAGGTTACTTGTGAAGAAATCTGAGGAACCTCTAGGACATAATCTAGAGACTGAACTTAGAAACATATGTGTGAAGATTCCCCTACTTCAGGCCATCAAGGATATACCTATTTATGATAATAGTGTAAGGGATATTTTCATTAAAAATCCAGGGAGGAAGAGGAAGGACCCTTCTGTCATACATGTTGTTGGACAGTTATCAAAATTTATATCATAAATTCCATCCAAATGTAGTGATACAGAAAACCCAATGGTAACCATAGAAATTAACGATGTTTCTTTGCCAAACACACTTATTTATCTAGGGTCATCAATAAATGTTATGTCGGTTGATACAATGAAAATGTTGCAACTAAATCACCTAAGACCAACACGGACTTTGCTGGAACTAGCAAAAAAATCAGTCATCACCCCAACATGAAGTTTAAATGATATAACAATTACCTTGGCCTCTTGGGAATACCCTGTGGATTTCTTAGTGATTCATCTCGAATCCTCCAAACTAGGACATCCAGTAGTACTTGGCCGACCTTGGTTGGCCATTGTTGATGCATTTATTAGTTGTCAGTATGAAGAGATGAAAATTTCCAATGGCACTCAAAGTCAAAAACTTATCGTCTTTCCTCCTACCCAACCAACCACTGAATTTCCTCTCTGGTTGGAGAATCCCTATGGGGAGGATGACTGTACTCAGGCCTTGTTGACCCTCGAACAAGTAAAAGGAGTTCAAGAGAAAAATAAAGAACAAATATTAAGCATATTTTTGTTTGATACAAAATGCATTGAATACCCTCAATCTTTTCCTGAATATACACATATCTTTAGCTCTGAATTCAAGGAAATTTGGCACACCTCCACCTCTACAATAGCCATCATTTCAAAAGTATATGAAGGGAAATAATGAGTTGTCCAGGCTGTTGAAATCAGTCCATGAAAATCTTTGTATATCAATGCTAGCTTAGAAACATATCAACAACAAAGGTTGATTCAAATGATTCAAGGGCAATCTGGTGCTTTTGCACGGGATTACTCTGACATGAAAGGGATCCACCCAGACACTTGTATGCATCATATTTACACTAATGACCAGATCAGACCTATTAGACAACCCCAAAGAAAAACAAACCAAGCCTTGAAAGACATAGTGAAAGAAGAACTCCAGAGACTCCTGCAAGCCAATTTCATTTACCCTATATCAGATAGCAAATGGGTATCCCCATTAGTTATTGTCCCTAAGAAAAATGGTAAATGGAGGATTTGTGTGGACTTTCGAGAATTTAACAAGGCTACCTACAAAGATTACTTTCTTTTTCCTTTCATAGACTAGGTCTTGAACACTTTGTCTGCGAAGAGGTATTTTTCTTTCTTGGATGGGTTTTGTGGTTATAATCAGATCCAAATTTCACCAAAAGACCAGGACAAAACCACATTTACTTTCCCATGGTGGACCTATGCCTATAGGTTTCTTCCTTTTGGTTTGTGTAATTTCCCTGCTACCTTTCAAAGGGATGTCTTGGCCTTTTTCTCTGATTTGACCCATGACTGTGTAGAAGTCTACATGGATGACTTCACAATGTATGGGGATGATTTCCAATAGGCATTGGACAATTTGGAGAAAGTAATAATTAGGTGTAAAGAAACCAACCTTTCCCTCAGTCATGAAAAATATAGAATGGTGATCACTAAAAATTGTTTTAGGTCATCACATCTCTGGTACTGGAATAAGAGTAGACCCTGCCAAGATTAACATCATTTCCTAAATCAAAATCCCTAGCTCACAAAAAAAAGTCAGAATCGTTTTAGGTCATGTTGGTTACTATAGGAGGTTCATTCAAAATTTTACAGATCTAGCTACCCCACTATTCAAACTGTTAACAAAAGAGGCTGAATTTTGTTGGAATGAACAATGTCAAATCTCCTTTGAAATTTTGAAAAAAAGATGTCAAGTGCCCCTGTTTTGAGAAGACCAAACTAGTCTCTTCCTTTTCATATATGCACGGTTGCCTCAGATACAACTTTGGGGGATGTTTTAGGAAAAAGGGAAGGCCAGATTCCATATGCTATATACTTTGTTAGCAAGAATCTTTCACCTACTGAAGTAAATTATACTGTCACTGAAAAAGAATTTTTGTCAGTAGTACATGCCATTAACAAGTTCAGACACTGCATAACAGGGTATGAAGTCTTTGTACATACCGACCATTTAACCATCATATTTGTAATGAACAAACCCGTTACAAATGATAGAGTGACTAGATGGTTGTTATTACTACAAGAATTCAATATCACCATTATTGATAGGCCTGGAAAAGATAATTTAGTTGTTGATTTCATTTCTAGACTCATTCATACAGGTGATAATATTCCAATAGATGATGATTTTCCAGATGAGAATCTATTTTCTATTTCTACTTACATTCCTTGGTATGCAGATGTAGCCAACTATCTTGTAACAAGAAAGCTACCTCAGAATATGTCCTCCCTAGAAAAACAAAGAATTATTTAGCTAAGTTCCAATTACATGTGGTATGATGATTATTTATACTGAACCGGGCCTGATTTGGTGATCAGAAGGTGTGTTCGGGAGGATGAGATGCATGATATTTTCAAAGCCTGTCATGATGGTCCATGTGGAGGCCATTTTGCTGGTAAAAGGACAACATACAATATCTTATAGTTAGACTACTATTGGCCAACTATTTTCAAAGATGAAAAGAAGTATGTGGCAAGTTGTGATGATTGCCAAAGGATGGGAAAACCTATTGCAGTCGATGAGATTCCCCTCCAAGCTCAGGTAGTAATAGAACCTTTTGAAAAATGGGATTTGGATTTTGTAGGACCCATTAACCCTATGAATCGAAGGAAGAAGTACATCTTGGTCGCCACAGGTTATGTGACCAAATGGGTGGAAGCTAAAGATTTATATTATGCTAATGAACAATTTGTTGTAGACTTTCTCTTCAAAGAAATATTTACTCGTTTCAGTGTACCTCGATAAATAGCCACTGACTAAGGAACCCAATTCACCTCCAATTTGGTCAAATCTCTTACTGAACAGTACATAATCAAACATAGAAACTCTTTGGCTTATCACCCTCAAGAAAATGGGCAGGTGGAGTCAACTAAGAAGGTGATAGAGGCTATTCTAACCAAGATTGTTCAGCTACATCACAAAGACTAGGTTGATAGGTTTCCTAAGGCCTTATGGGACTATAGGACAACTTGGAGAAACAAAACAGGCCATACACCTTATGAGTTGGTGTATGGGAAGCAAGTGTTTCTTCCCATAGAATTTCAAGTAAAAACCTTCATAACTACCATGCAACTAGGGATGGATCTGAAAGAGGCTAAAAAATAGAGGCTATTACAATTGAATGAGCTTGATGAGATTAGACAAGATTCTCTTCAAATAACCACCCTTATACAAGAAAAAATGACTAAATGGCATGAAAAGTATATCAAATAGAAGTCTTTTCAGTCAGGTGATTGGGCCCTCCTGTATGATAGTATTTTCAAGAATTTTAAAGGTAAATTGACTACTAGATGGTTGGGGCCCTATGAAGTTGATACAGTTTATGACAATGGTTCAATTAAGATAAAGACTATTGATGAGAATCAGGCTCCCTTTGTCATAAATGGGCATCGATTGAAAGTTTATCATAAGCCTCTATCCAAAGAGGATTTTTTCAAACATGTTCTTCATAATTCTGAAATGAAACTGGTAACCAAGGGGGTTTCTCCTCCCGCTGACCCACCACAGTAATTTTGATTGTGTGAATTAATTTGGCTTTGTACATATTTGTAAATAGGTGTGTCATTTGATAGAACTTCTGATGTTACTAAAAAAAACAAAAAAGTTGAATGTGTTCTCATATAGATAAATGAATAAGGTGGACATCTACCAGGTGGAGTTTTCTTTAAGTTTTTCAAACTCCTAAAAATTGAAAATACCGACGAGCAGGAACTGGCTCAGGCTTGAGAAAAATCCATGGGACAGTATATGGATTCTTCTTTAAGTTTTCCAGACTCCTAAAAATTGAAAATACTGGCGAGTAGGAACTGACCTGGGCTCGAGAAAAATCCATGGGACAGTAGATGGATTTTTCTTTAAGTTTTTCAGACTCTTTAAAATTGAAAAAAACGGCGAGCATTAACTAATCTGGGCTCGAGAAAAATCCATAGAAAAGTAGTAGTTTGGATTATTATTTTTGTAATAAAAAGGAAGTGGCAGCAAGAGAATTGATCAGCCTGGTTCCAAAAGAGGATGATTCTAAATCTCAACATGTGGTCATCTAGCTACATAGTACCTTCTTGTCACAGATATTGGAGCTCGGTCATTGAATTCTTTTGCCTTATTCTTCTGACATTTCCACTGCAAATTCAAAGTTCTTGCATAAAGTATTGGTATTTGTTTCACCTACATGGTTTTTCAGTAGAATCAAATCACAGGTCCTCTTCCATAGCATCAGAAAATACCAGCTACTTATACAAAGTGCAACCTACAAGTTTCAGTCTACATAGTGTTGGCATTAGGAGTCACTTCTGGATTACAACAAGAGTAAGCATGAGGCCCATCAGTTTATGTCACGATTTGTTTATAAAGGGGGTGATCGAATGGAAGTAAACTCAGAACAATATCACTCACTCAGAAAACTGGGTTGGAACAACAAGGACATGTGACTTCTTGATTTAACTTAAGACAATAAATTTGCATAGTGGTGAGTAAGTGGAGGGAAAGAAAGGGGAAAAGTCACAAATATGAGATCCTCTCAAACCGGAGAAACTTCAAAGTAAACCTCAAACATTGCAGAACTAATACAATCAAACATGCATCATATAGCTACAACAACACCCGACTGGATCATCCATACCCGGGCTTTCAGATTCAGAGGAACAAGGAAAGGAGGAGGTTGGCCGCCATTAAACAAGAAATCTCAAAATATCATTGTATAACCAAAGAACCAGAGGCTTTGTTAAATATTTACAGTTGGGAGCTTAGCTCTACCATCGATCCTTATAGAAATACAAAAATTGAGTATATATACTCAGGGAAATTTGCCACCTTCGCAGCAGGAAGGTAGCTGAGACATTAAAGTCCAAACTAGCATGTGCAGGCTCCTTAGTTAAACTCAAACGAAACTCCTTCGTTAGACACCATCTTAACTTGGCAAGGCTCTTGCAGGGGGACCTACATACAAGGGTACCATGGGATGATTTCTCCAGGCCTTTTTCACGCCCTCCATTTATGAGTCAAGCTAAGGTCTCAACCACCTACTCAATATTCATTAACTGCTTCTTCCATGGAGGGTGGCTGAGACTGAAAACACAAAAAGCAACCCTTTGTTCTTTGATGTCCCGGTAGTCGAAATGCTGAAATGGATCCCTGGCACTTTTACATTTCATGTTTTGGGTTTTGGGGATTCCCGATGCAGTGGAGGAGCTACTCCTTTTTCCTTTGAAGTCCCGATAGTCGAAATGCCAAAATGGCTCCCAGGTAGCTTTTACATTTCGCTCTTCGGGTTTCAGGGTTTCCCAATGCAGTGGAGGGACAACCCTTTGTCTCTTGACATCCCAGTAGCCGAAATATCGAAAGGCTCCTGGGTGGCTTTTACATTTCATGCTTCAGGTTTCAGGGGTTCCCAATGTAGTGGAGGAGCTACTCCTTTGTTCTTTGATATCGCGGTAGCCGAAATGCCGAAATGGCTCCCAGGCATCTTTTACATTTCACGTTTCTAGTTTCAGAGATTCCCGATGCAGTGGAGGGACGACCCTTTGTCTCTTGAAATCCCGATAACTGAAAGACTGAAAGGCTCCTGGGTGGTTTTTACATTTCGCACTTCGGGTTTCGGGGATTCCCGATGCAGTGGAGGAGCTACTCCTTTGTTCTTTGATGTCCTGGTAGCCGAAATCGTGAAAGGGATGATCATTTCATGACTTTGGTGATAAGAAATGAGCCCATGTGCTATACCTCGTGCAATTCTGCGACTCAAGCCTACCTGATGACCGTCGATCTGCCCCATCTATGGATTCTCGCCATTGACAACAAAATGCCCGCTCGCTTAATTTTAGACTAGAAATTGAGCTTTTCTATGTGTTGCACTTGACGCTCATGACTTGTGAGAATTTGGCACTAACATTAGGCTCCATGGGGGATAGATTCGTCCTTGTGATGCTCTAAGAACTCCTTCTGCAGTTCTACTTTCCTTCTGTTGGGTTATGGAGTCATTTATTAAGCTGAAAAAAACAGAAAAACAATAAAGACAATATTTACAGAACAAAAGAGTCGTCTAAGGCTCAAACAAAACATTTCTTCAGGAAATGCCCATTTACTGGGCCGCTAAAGACTTCTTCAACCTCCAAATCTTGTAACCTGTATGTGTTATTTAATAATACTTCAGAGATTCTGAAGGGCCCGATCCAGAGGGCATCAAACTTGTTGTGTTTTCCCCTATCCTGCCTGGGTGCATCCCACTTAAGCACCAAATTTACCAGCTCGAATTCCTCCTTCCTGACCTTCCTGTCAAAAGCCTACTTGATCTTCTACTGATGACTGTGAGCTAAGTCCATTAACTGATCCCTGATCTGTTGCAGTTCCACCACTTGATGAATTCTTCTGACCATATGGTCTATCTCTCCTTCATGATATCGAAAGAATTTCGCTACAGGTAAAGCGAGCTAAATGGGAAAACAACCTCTGTCCCATAAACAAGTTGAAAAGGTGAGGTTCCCAGGGATTTCTTTGTTTTCACTTGATCGACCCATAGAGAGAACTTTAGCTTTGAATCCCAGGCCCTCTTATTGTCTTCCAATAATCTTTTAATGAGTTTGATTAGACTTTTATTGGAAGATTCTGCCAGTCCATTTCCTTGAGGATAATAGGGAGTGGAGTGATTTAGTGAAATCTCGAACTTCTCACAGAACTTAACCAGAGGCTCAGACTTGAAAGAAGCAGCATTATCAGTGACAATTCTGCTGGGATAGCCAAATCTAGCTATGATATCCTACAAGAAGCTGATAATCACCTTGTGCGAAGCACTCCTCATGGGGGTAGATTCTATCCACTTGGTGAAATAGTCTGTTGTAGTCGAGATCCATCTATGTTGTCCACTTGAAGGAGGATGAATTTCCCCAATGAATTCCAACCCCCACTGTTAAAAGGGTGTTGAAGCTACTATAGGCTTTAGTGGCAGAGATTTGAGCTACTGCTTTCCTAAGAACCTTTGGCATTTGATGCAAGCTATGAATTCTTTGTTGGTCAACTGAGAGGGAGGGGGGGGTGAATCAGTTGTTACCGTGCTTAAACAATTATGCTTCTTTTAAACTCTTTGCTGAGACACTAAATGATAATCACAATAATGCAGGGAAATAAACAATGGCAAATT
>JZKD02S0632038.1:0-15716 GCA_000966675.3 Picea glauca | reverse complement strand
GGTGTAGTTCCAGAGGTCATAGTTCCAGAGGTCATAGTTCCAGAGGGTTTAGTTCCAGAGGTCATAGTTCCAGAGGGCTTAGTTCCATAGGTCATAGTTCCACAGGTTACAATTCCACAGGTCATAGTTCCAGAGGGCATAGTTCCACAGGTCATAGTTATGTTATCTCCTCAAATAAATTGGTGGATTTTTGCTTTTGAGGTGATAGGTTGTCATCTAAATTTTATTTCTAAATTTTTGCAAGTAGGTTAGAGAGTCTGTATTTTGAAAATGAGCTCAAAAGAAAGTTTGAATTTGTTTTGGTCAAGAAAAATTCAGAATATCAGGTTTCGGTGGTTTAGGCGAGCCTCAATTATGCTCATTAACCACTGAAAGCCTTTGTTCCCGGCAGTTAAGGGATCGAAGCAAGAAGGCGATTAACCACCGAAAGTGTTTCAATGGTAAAAATGGAAAGCCCGTTCTTTCGCATGAGCCAGCTGTCAAGTTGGCGCAATGATTAAAACACAACTGCCAAAATCTCGCCATGATGGAGGGTATGCACATTCGTGGTGTCTATCTGGAAGTTTTGAAGCCCCTCTGTCTTTTCAACCACATTGGTCATTTCAGAATCCAAACACGGCGGTGATTTTCCTGTATGATTTCACGGAACCTCCCTCCATTTCAGTCGCAGGTACACTAAACATCATGATCTGGTTTTTCCTTCATTGAATCCTCGATTAGTCATTATGAATCCCATAGATTGCTCAGTTAGACTGCGAGTTCGTGATTTCATCAGTCAATCGTATTTTCAGAGATTCTAATCCTGTTTCCTTCGGTGAATTGTCAAAGTGCCATTAGAGCCCAGCAAGCACTCTCGAGTCAAGTAAGCCTGGTCGGGTTATCAGTTAAGCTCATAATATATCCTCTTTTCAGTTTCAGAAATGAAAATGCCACCAAAAATCTAAAGTTTTGGCATATTCTCAGTCAAATTGTCGTCCGAAACTGGGTTAGTTTTCTAAACTTGGTAATCCTAATGTTTGTGTCACCCTGTTCCACGAGTTTTTCATGAATGATACTTGTTGCCTGCCTAATTTCTAGAGTCATTGTCTCCCTGGATGTCCAGCTCCCCATAATCCTAGGCATACTGAACATTGACCCATGTCGAAAGTAGGGCCGACTTTGAGATCTGAGGTAGATGGAGTTTGGTATTTAGAAGCTCACCCACAGGTGGCCGAATTTTTCAAACAGACCGGAGTTTTTGCATACTGTGAGAAATTAACCAGATTTCACCAACAGGTGGCCGAATCTTTTTCTCTTTCTTATGATGGAAGGACGGCTAAAGTTGGCAAGGAGGATATTATCATTGACGAAGCAGCCATTGCTGAATACATAGGTTTACCTAGGTTGGGAGACTGTTGGTTCAAGACTACCACACCCTCAAATATCAAATTCAGGTCATATTTGCTACCGGTGCCTAAAGCTTTGATCTGGAAGAAGGATATTCCCATGTCCTATTTAGAACCTAAGTGGCAGTCCCTGTTGAAGGCAATTTTGGTGTATATCACTTGTGAGGGGAGCTACAACAGGGTAATGTTTTATCATTTTAAACTTCTGAATCATTTCACAGGCAGAGAGCCTATAAACCCGCCTTACTTCTTTCACAAAACCCTAACAAAGATGGCAAGACAAGTGAAAGCCCAGCCTGCTAAAGTTGTCAGCAGATTATCACATCAAAGGATAATTACTCTTCTTGTGAGAGAAGCTCTGCAGAGGAAACAGATTGAGTGGGGCTTCTTTTTGTTTTGGAATGAATTTCAAACAGAAAGACCACCAGAGGAAGAAACTAAGAAAACCAGGGGAAAAATAACTCCTACTCCCAAGAGCAGTCACAGGAAAAGAAAAGGAATCTCACTACCAAGAGATCCCATAAAATCATCCCCTGGCAAGAAGGAAGGAATCAAGAGGAAATTACAGTTTGAAGGTAAACAATCTAAAAACCCTGCCACAGGAAAAAACCTTCTAAATCTACCTTATAGTGATTCAGAATCAGAACAAGAGGTGGAAGAGACACAGGATAACATGCAGACTGAAAAGGGTGCAGATTTTCGTTCAAAGCTACCTTCACCTACTCCTCCAGAAGCCTCCTCAAGCAGGCCTAAAACAGCTAGAACACAGAAAATCAACAAGCTCTTGCAATAGGTTTATGAAATGGAAGTCCTAGAAAGGGTGATCAAAAAAGACAATACAAACCTCACTGACAGAAATGCTGAACTATTCAAAATGAATCAAACCCTCAAGGAGAAGCATGATAAAAGTAAAGATAGAAACAGGGTATTGATCAGAGAAAACATGAAGCTGTACAGACAACTCAGGATCCTGAGGTTAAAGTTAAAGCAGTTTCAATCACCAGCAGAGGAGCAGACTGGATTGGAAACTCTGGCTAACTTATCCATGACTATGATGGACACACCAGAACACCCCACACAGCCAGTAGAAGTTCGCAGGTCTGGAAGAACAAGGGCTGCCTCATCTAAGAAACCCTGAGCATCAAAAAAGGGATCCAAGGTGAGCATTTTTGCAAATTTTGAAATTTTGTCAAAGATGCAGTTTCAGTGGTTTAGGAGAACAGGACGACTGTTCATTAACCATCGAAAGTGCTTCTTTCGGTAGTTAATCCACCCAGAAGCTTTCTGAGTTAACCACCGAAAGCCTGTCATGTTCAGAATAATCAAGTTTTTACACAGATCAAGGTTTTTTGAATTGAAAAGGTTTGAAATCTTTTCGAATGAATATCTGATGAATTATCAAAGCAAATCCAACAATTAGTTTTGAAAGATTGTGGAAAGAGGAGGTGTTTCAAAGGTTTTTGATATCTTTAACCAAGACAGAAAATCAGGACACTTTACCACCTCAGCAGATTCAAATTTATCTTATCTGGNTGCAAGAACAAGGGCTGCCTCATCTAAGAAACCCTGAGCATCAAAAAAGGGATCCAAGGTGAGCATTTTTGCAAATTTTGAAATTTGGTCAAAGATGCAGTTTCAGTGGTTTAGGAGAACAGGACGACTGTTCATTAACCATCGAAAGTGCTTCTTTCGGTAGTTATACCACCCAGAAGCTTTCTGAGTTAACCACTGAAAGCCTGTCATGTTCAGAATAATCAAGTTTTTACACAGATCAAGGTTTTTTGAATTGAAAAAGTTTGAAATCTTTTCGAATGAATATCTGATGAATTATCAAAGCAAATCCAACAATTAGTTTTGACAGATTGTGGAAAGAGGAGGTGTTTCAAAGGTTTTTGATATCTTTAACCAAGACAAAAAATCAAGACACTTTGCCACGTCAGCAGATTCGAATTTATCTTATCTGGAGAGTCATCATTTAGCCTTGGGAGGCTATCCTGCACTTCACCAACGAGAGAAAGACCAGGAAATCTGGGATTGACCTCATTTTTGGGGATCATCCCACATCTTTTGCAACTGAATTTTGAGTTACTATCTTTAGTATATTTGATCCTTGTTTTCAGGATCTCAGAACTACTTTGTAAAGCTATAAAGCTTAGAATAGAATATGAACCAAGGGTTCGATTTTGGGTTCTATATGCTGCTACTGTAACTAAGACTCATTCTTAATATATGAAACATTGCAAGCTTCCTTCATCTGTGTTGTCATACCTTTCTTTTCTGTTCTATGATATCTTATGAGTGAATGATTTCTTTGTTGGCGCTTATTCAATCTACATGTGACTGACATCTCACTAATTGATTGATTAAGTTAAGAATCATAAGTTATTGTCTTATTTGTTAAACCCATTGTGCTTACTGTTTTACATTGAGTATAATCTGGTTCAATAACTATCTTCTATTCTATTTGATCAACCCTTGTCTGATTGCATTTTTAGAAGGCCTTGTGATATTTGATATTACTAGACAGTATTAAAGACACAGTCCAGTTCCTAGATATTCATCTTGATCCAAAACCACATCAATTATTAAGAAAATCATTCCAAAAAGGTTGAGTTACCAGGCATCTCTGACTTACAGCCTAGGATAGTTTCCTGGAGTGATAACAAATTGGCGCCATTGCCGGGGAGAGGAGATCGAAGCTCAGCTTCTCTGGGAGACGACACAGATCTAGTTCTTGATGATAGACAATAAGTAGACACTATAGGTTGTACATTTTCTATCTGGCGACTCCATTGAAACAAAGTGGCTCCAAAAATAGCTCACACTAGGGCGAACCAAGAAGGCCCACTGACAACACCAGTTCCTGACCCTGAGAAGATCATCAGTAAGGGTAAATCTTTGCAAAGAAATGCTTCTGGATCTGCCAAGGCAGTAGAATAAGGTATTCAAACCGACACTCCTCATTTTATTTCTGAGAAACCACTAGTTGATTCTCCTGCTGCTGAAGCTTATAATTCTCAGGAAATCAAAATTTTTTCTCAAACATTGAAGGGAGAAGAACCTTCATTTTCTTCTAATATTACTGATTCTGTTCTTGAGGTTGATGTTTCATCCCATCCTGAAAAGATAACCACCGTTTCCTCTCAGCAGAAAGAAAACTCTTCTTCATATTCTTTTGATTCTTCACCTATCAGACCTACCGAAGGTGTTCTATACACTCACACTAATCTGCCTGTTCTTGAAGATATCCTCCATGATCTGTCCTCTAAAGGAGAAGAAAATTTAGCTTTGTTGCTTGGTAATTTTTATAAAGCCTCTTATTTCTCATCCATTTCTGAAAACTCTGCTCAAGGTGAAGTAAGACAACCACTCTGTTTTAACTCAATCATCCCATCTTCCCCTTCATCTCCTACAAGTTCCATTTCTGAATCAACCCTCAAGACTGTTATGGCTGCCCCTTTGACCAGGATAGAATAGATTTTGGCAAATAGATATGCCCCACGTGTATTTCCAAATCCCTTGTCTGCCATGCCAATTGGAGACTATCAGAAATATATGCCAAAGTTTACAGGAGTAGGGGATTATACTGCTGAAGAACATATTGAAGCTTTTTATGCCTATGCTGAAAATATCAATATTTCAGAAGAAGATGTGTGGACTAGAGTTTTTGTTCAGAGTTTGGATGGCCAAGCCCGGAAGTGGTTCAAAGAGCTACCAGCAAATTCAATCATAGGCATTGAACAATTAGATGAGGTATTCTTGAAGCACTGGGGAGAAAGAAGAGATCCGTTATACTACATTTCTGAGTTTGGAAATTTGAAGAGGGAGGATGGAGAGTCGGTCTCAGACTTCATCAAGAGATTCAATAGGATGTTTGGTACGATCCCTGCAGATATTAAACCAAGTGACGCATCGGCAAAGATCACATTCTCTACTGCCTTTGATCCAGATTTTTGTCTAATTCTTAGAGAAAGACGATCAGCCACACTTGCTTTAATGCAAGATGCCGCCCTCGAGGTTGAATCTAACATTACAACATCTCAGAAGCTTAAAGGAAGRAGTGAGAGGAAGAAATCTACTGTTGAATCCTCCTCTTCTTCTAATAGTAAAAKGGAAAAKATGGMAAAGATGTTAGACAGTCTCACATCTGAAATGTCAAAATTGAAGGTTCAGAACCAACAACYAGCAAGGGAAAAAGAGCCAAATGCTTTTTCCCCCAGAAATCCAAATGCTTTTCCTTACAGAAGGAATAATCCACAAGTTCAGATCCTTCAAAGAGATAGMAATCTAGTTGATGATCAGAGGATCAGACCACCTTTTCAAAATGCAGTATTAGATGAAGAGCAACAACCACCTCACGATGAAGTCGAAGATGCAGATGAGATAAACTGTTTTGGTGATGAAAATGATTCTTCATTTTTGACACAGGTAGACTATGAAGAAGCCCTGATGGATCAACAAATTCAAGAGGCAAGTGTTGAAGGAGATGTTTACTTGACAGATGAGTAGAAAGGTTACAACTTAAGATCCAAGACTGTTGGTCCGAAACTACCCATTGTTTCTCCCGTGAAGAACAAGGAAGTTGCTGCTCCTGTGAAGAGTAAAGAGGTTACTTCCAAGCAGCCTCCCACTCCTGAAAAATAGACCCCCCTTCTTGCAAATCCGTAGAAGAAACAAATCCAGCCCCCAGCCAAGGAGCAAGTCAATCTCAAAGCTCCTTCCAATGAGGTAAAGGTTTCAGACAGACCATCTTTCTCTTTTAATTTTGAATCAGAAATTCAAAAAGTTAAGATACCGATGCCTTTAACTGAGCTCATGAAGAATGAAATTTTTAAATCAGCCATCCTGAAGTCTCTTGAGCCAAAGACCTCTCYATCTGATGATTTCGTTAACCTACAAGATGATAAGCCTAAAGTAACCATAGGGCCTATGATAGAAGACCGAGATGATTCTTGCCYGCCATTCTACATATCCCTAAACGTCCATGACAAAATCCTTCACAATTGTTTGCTCGRCTCCGGGGCATCACATAATCTTATGCCAAAAGCGGTGATGGATGAGMTGGGTCTGGAGGTCACCAAACCATATCAAGATCTTTTCTCCTTTGATTCTAGGAAAGTCAGATGTCTTGGCCTCATCAAAKACCTTKTCATAAACCTTTCCCAATTACCCATGAGAAGCATGGTTATGKATGTGGTGGTTGCTGATATTCCACCTAAGTTTGGGCTTCTTTTGTCTCGTTCATGGGGAAAAAGGTTAGGAGGAACCTTGCAAATGGATCTGTCATATGCTATGATTTCTGTGTTTGGGAGGGAACTAAAAAGACTTTACAGGGAGAACCAACTTTCCTACATCATCAGTGATGGAAAGAATTCCGTCAATCATCCTATCTATGCTGTGGATACAGATTTTGGTTCATGCATCCTTCAGATAGATGATGCTCAATTGAATCCTATGCAGCTTGTGAAGCCTATTGAACAACAGTCTGATAGTGAAGACATTTCAGTTTGGACTATGTACTTTGATGGGGCCAACACTAAGGATTCAGCAGGTGTTGGGGTAGTTCTGATCTCTCCTTCAAAGGAGACTATATCTTTGTCTTTCAAGCTCGACTTCAGAACTAGTAACAACATAGAACAGTATGAGGCTCTACTATTGGGATTAAATTCAGCCAAAGAGATGGGAATAAAATATTTGAAGGTATTTGGATATGCAGACCTCATTATACAACAGGTAAACAAAACCTTTCAAGCTAAGCATGTCAGATTGAAGGCCTACAGGGACGAGGTATGGAAAGTGCGAGAATCTTTTTTTGTTTTTGAAATTTCATATATACCAAGGGACATGAATCAACTCGCGGATTCTCTTGTTGTTTCAGCCAGCATGTTCATTCCTCCCATGCCCCCTAGGCTCAGTTATGAGATTCAAGTAAAATATCGACCATCCTTACCTGACAATATCAAATATTGGAAAGTTTTTGAGGATGATGATGAACTTAGCAGATTTCTCCAAGTAGTAGATGAATTTTCTGATTTGCATGTTGACCAGTAGAATCTAAATGTAGAAGAATCCCAGAAACCTGAGCTAAAGAAAAAATTGGGCCAGCATGATATTGTTCAGCTACCCAACAATTATATACCCCGAGGTTTGGTACCCTTGGAGAGGCTTTTTGATCAGAATGATGTTCCTTACAAGCCAGACAAAAAGGAGAAAGATCCAGCTATTCANTATTTTTCCTGTTAAGTTAGTTTTGCCAGTGGCTAAGTTCTTTCAGGAAGAGCAGACCGAGTCAAATGACATGGTAAGAAGGATGCTTGATTTGGTGGAACTGCAACAAGCTCGTGAACAGTTAGTGGACAGATTAGAGGCTCATCAAATGAAGATCAAAAAGACTTTTGACAGGAAGGCGAAGGTGGATAGTTTTCATATCGGTGACTGGGTTCTAAAATGGGATGCTCTTAGACAGGATAAGGGCAAGCATAACACGTTTGATTCTTTGTGGACAGGTCCTTTCATGATTACTCAAGTACAGAATAACAACACTTTCATACTGTAGAATCTGGAAGGCGAAGAAATGTTTGGTGGCCCAGTAAACAGGCGATTTTTAAAACTCTATTTTTTCTAGGGCTGTGAGGCCTAGACATTGTAATGTTAGTCTTAGTTTTATTTTTGAATAACTCCATGCCCAATGGAAACATTAGCAGATAGTTCAGTTTTTAGGTTCTTTTTCAGGAAAGGCATTGATTCTATGGTTCTTGAAACCTCACAGGGAGTTGTTCATCCCCAATAGGAGCCAGTGTTATCTCCTCAAATAAATTGGTGGATTTTTTCTTTTGAGGTGATAGGTTGTCATCTAAATTTTATTTCTAAATTTTTGTAAGTAGGTTAGAGAGTCTGTATTTTGAAAATGAGCTCAAAAGAAAGTTTGAATTTGTTTTGGTCAAGAAAAAGTCAGAATATCAGGTTTCAGTGGTTTAGGCGAGCCTCAATTGTGCTCATTAACCACCGAAAGCCTTTGTTCCCGGCAGTTAAGGGGTTGAAGCAAGAAGGTGATTAACCACTGAAAGTGTTTCAACGGTAAAAATGGAAAGCCCGTGCTTTCGCACGAGCCAGCTGTCAAGTTGGTGCAATGATTAAAACACAACCGTCGAAATCTCGCCATGACGGAGGGTATGCACATTTGTGGTGTCTATCTGGAAGTTTTGAAGCCCCTATGTCTTTTCAACCACATTGGTCATTTCAGAATCCAAACACGGCGGTGATTTTCCTGTATGATTTCACGGAACCTCCCTCCATTTCAGTCACAGGTACACTAAACATCATGATCTGGTTTTTCCTTCATTGAATCCTCGATGAGTCATTATGAATCCCGGAGATTGCTCAGTTAAACTGCGAGTTCGCGATTTCATCAGTCAATCGTATTTTCAGAGATTCTAATCTCGTTTCCTCCGGTGAATTGTCAAAGTTCCATTAGAGCCCAGCAAGCACTCTCGAGACAAGTAAGCCTGGTCAGGTTATCAGGTAAGCTCAGAATCTATCCTCTTTTCAATTTCAGAAATGAAAATGCCACCGAAAATCTAAAGTTTCAGCATATTCTCAGTCAAATTGTCGTCCGAAACTGGGTTAGTTTTCTAAACTCGGTAATCCTAATGTTTGTGTCACCCTGTTCCACCAGTTTTTCATGAATGATACTTGCTGCCTACCTAATTTCTAGAGTCATTGTCTCCCTGGACGTCTAGCTCCCCATAATCCTAGGCATACTGAACATTGACCCATGTCGAAAGCAGGGCCGGCTTTGAGATCTGAGGTAGATGGAGTTTGGTATTTAGAAGCTCACCCACAAGTGGCCAAAATTTTCAAACAGACCGGAGTTTTTGCATATTGTGAGAAATTAACCAGATTTCACCAACAGGTGGCCGAATATTTTTCTATTTCCTATGATGGAAGGACAACTAAAGTTGGCAAGGAGGAGATTATCATTGACAAAGAAGCCATTGCTGAATACACAGGTTTACCCAGGTCGGGAGACTGTTGGTTCAAGACTACCACACCCTCAAATATCGAATTCAGGTCATATTTGCTACCAATGCATAAAGCTTTGATCCGGAAGAAGGATATTCCCATGTCCTATTTAGAACCTAAGTGGCAGTCCCTGTTGAAGGCAATTTTGGTGTATATCACTTGTGAGGGGCGCTACAACAGGGTAATGTTTTATCATTTTAAACTTCTGAATCATTTCACAGGAAGAGAGCCTATAAACCTGCCTTACTTCTTTCAAAAAACCCTAACGAAGATGGCAAGACAAGTGAAAGCCCAGCCTGCTAAAGTTGTCAGCAGATTATCACATCAAGGGCTAGTTACTCTTCTTGTGAGAGAAGCTCTGTAGAGGAAACAGATTGAGTGGGGCTTATTTTTGTTTTGGAATGAATTTCAAACAGAAAGACCACCAGAGGCAGAAACTAAGAAAACCAGGGGCAGAAAAACTCCTACTCCCAAGAGAAGTCACAAGAAAAGAAAAGGAATCTCACTACCAAGAGATCCCATAAAATCATCCCCTGGCAAGAAGGAAGAAATCAAGAGGAAATTAAAGTTTGAAGGTAAACAATCTAAAAACCCTGCCACAGGAAAAAACCTTCTAAATCTACCTTACAGTGATTCGGAATTAGAACAAGAGGTGGCGGAGACACAGGAAAACATGTAGACTGAACAGGGTGCAGATTTTCTTTCAAAGCTACCTTCACCTACTCCTCCAGAAGCTTCCTCAAGAAGGCCTAAAACAGCTAGAACACAGAAAATCAACAAGCTCTTGCAACAGGTTTATGAAATGGAAGCCCTAGAAAGGGTGATCAAAAAATCCAATATAGACCTCACTGACAGAAATGATGAACTCTTGAAAATGAATCAAACCCTTAAGGAGAAGCATGATAAAATTAAATATAGAAACAGGGTATTGATTAGAGAGAACATGAAGCTATACAGACAACTCAGGATCCTGAGGTTAAAGTTAAAGCAGTTTCAATCACCAGCAGAGGAGAAAACTGGATTGGAAGCTCTGGATAACTTAGCCACGACTACGATGGGCACACCAGAACACCCCACACAACTAGTAGAAGTTCGCAGGTCTGCAAGAACAAGGGCTGCCTCATCTAAGAAACCCTGAGCATCAAAAAAGGGATCCAAGGTGAGCATTTTTGCAAATTTTGAAATTTGGTCAAAGATGCAGTTTCAGTGGTTTAGGCGAATAGGACAATTGTTCATTAACCACCGAAAGTGGTGCTTTCGGTAGTTAATCCACCCAGAAGCTTTCCGAGTTAACCACCGAAAGCCTGTCATGTTCAGAATAATCAAGTTTTTACACAGATCAAGGTTTTTTGAATTGAAAAGGTTTGAAATCTTTTCGAATGAATATCTGATGAATTATCAAAGCAAATCCAACAGATAGTTTTGAAAGATTGTGGAAAGAGGAGGTGTTTCAAAGGTTTTTGATATCTTTAACCAAGACAGAAAATCAGGACACTTTACCACCTCAGCAGATTCAAATTTATCTTATCTGGNTATTTTTCCTGTTAAGTTAGTTTTGCCAGTGGCTAAGTTCTTTCAGGAAGAGCAGACCGAGTCAAATGACATGGTAAGAAGGATGCTTGATTTGGTGGAACTGCAACAAGCTCGTGAACAGTTAGTGGACAGATTAGAGGCTCATCAAATGAAGATCAAAAAGACTTTTGACAGGAAGGCGAAGGTGGATAGTTTTCATATCGGTGACTGGGTTCTAAAATGGGATGCTCTTAGACAGGATAAGGGCAAGCATAACACGTTTGATTCTTTGTGGACAGGTCCTTTCATGATTACTCAAGTACAGAATAACAACACTTTCATACTGTAGAATCTGGAAGGCGAAGAAATGTTTGGTGGCCCAGTAAACAGGCGATTTTTAAAACTCTATTTTTTCTAGGGCTGTGAGGCCTAGACATTGTAATGTTAGTCTTAGTTTTATTTTTGAATAACTCCATGCCCAATGGAAACATTAGCAGATAGTTCAGTTTTTAGGTTCTTTTTCAGGAAAGGCATTGATTCTATGGTTCTTGAAACCTCACAGGGAGTTGTTCATCCCCAATAGGAGCCAGTGTTATCTCCTCAAATAAATTGGTGGATTTTTTCTTTTGAGGTGATAGGTTGTCATCTAAATTTTATTTCTAAATTTTTGTAAGTAGGTTAGAGAGTCTGTATTTTGAAAATGAGCTCAAAAGAAAGTTTGAATTTGTTTTGGTCAAGAAAAAGTCAGAATATCAGGTTTCAGTGGTTTAGGCGAGCCTCAATTGTGCTCATTAACCACCGAAAGCCTTTGTTCCCGGCAGTTAAGGGGTTGAAGCAAGAAGGTGATTAACCACTGAAAGTGTTTCAACGGTAAAAATGGAAAGCCCGTGCTTTCGCACGAGCCAGCTGTCAAGTTGGTGCAATGATTAAAACACAACCGTCGAAATCTCGCCATGACGGAGGGTATGCACATTTGTGGTGTCTATCTGGAAGTTTTGAAGCCCCTATGTCTTTTCAACCACATTGGTCATTTCAGAATCCAAACACGGCGGTGATTTTCCTGTATGATTTCACGGAACCTCCCTCCATTTCAGTCACAGGTACACTAAACATCATGATCTGGTTTTTCCTTCATTGAATCCTCGATGAGTCATTATGAATCCCGGAGATTGCTCAGTTAAACTGCGAGTTCGCGATTTCATCAGTCAATCGTATTTTCAGAGATTCTAATCTCGTTTCCTCCGGTGAATTGTCAAAGTTCCATTAGAGCCCAGCAAGCACTCTCGAGACAAGTAAGCCTGGTCAGGTTATCAGGTAAGCTCAGAATCTATCCTCTTTTCAATTTCAGAAATGAAAATGCCACCGAAAATCTAAAGTTTCAGCATATTCTCAGTCAAATTGTCGTCCGAAACTGGGTTAGTTTTCTAAACTCGGTAATCCTAATGTTTGTGTCACCCTGTTCCACCAGTTTTTCATGAATGATACTTGCTGCCTACCTAATTTCTAGAGTCATTGTCTCCCTGGACGTCTAGCTCCCCATAATCCTAGGCATACTGAACATTGACCCATGTCGAAAGCAGGGCCGGCTTTGAGATCTGAGGTAGATGGAGTTTGGTATTTAGAAGCTCACCCACAAGTGGCCAAAATTTTCAAACAGACCGGAGTTTTTGCATATTGTGAGAAATTAACCAGATTTCACCAACAGGTGGCCGAATATTTTTCTATTTCCTATGATGGAAGGACAACTAAAGTTGGCAAGGAGGAGATTATCATTGACAAAGAAGCCATTGCTGAATACACAGGTTTACCCAGGTCGGGAGACTGTTGGTTCAAGACTACCACACCCTCAAATATCGAATTCAGGTCATATTTGCTACCAATGCATAAAGCTTTGATCCGGAAGAAGGATATTCCCATGTCCTATTTAGAACCTAAGTGGCAGTCCCTGTTGAAGGCAATTTTGGTGTATATCACTTGTGAGGGGCGCTACAACAGGGTAATGTTTTATCATTTTAAACTTCTGAATCATTTCACAGGAAGAGAGCCTATAAACCTGCCTTACTTCTTTCAAAAAACCCTAACGAAGATGGCAAGACAAGTGAAAGCCCAGCCTGCTAAAGTTGTCAGCAGATTATCACATCAAGGGCTAGTTACTCTTCTTGTGAGAGAAGCTCTGTAGAGGAAACAGATTGAGTGGGGCTTATTTTTGTTTTGGAATGAATTTCAAACAGAAAGACCACCAGAGGCAGAAACTAAGAAAACCAGGGGCAGAAAAACTCCTACTCCCAAGAGAAGTCACAAGAAAAGAAAAGGAATCTCACTACCAAGAGATCCCATAAAATCATCCCCTGGCAAGAAGGAAGAAATCAAGAGGAAATTAAAGTTTGAAGGTAAACAATCTAAAAACCCTGCCACAGGAAAAAACCTTCTAAATCTACCTTACAGTGATTCGGAATTAGAACAAGAGGTGGCGGAGACACAGGAAAACATGTAGACTGAACAGGGTGCAGATTTTCTTTCAAAGCTACCTTCACCTACTCCTCCAGAAGCTTCCTCAAGAAGGCCTAAAACAACTAGAACACAGAAAATCAACAAGCTCTTGCAACAGGGTTATGAAATGGAAGCCCTAGAAAGGGTGATCAAAAAAGCCAATATAGACCTCACTGACAGAAATGCTGAACTGTTGAAAATGAATCAAACCCTTAAGGAGAAGCATGATAAAATTAAATATAGAAACAGGGTATTGATTAGAGAAAACATGAAGCTATACAGACAACTTAGGATCCTGAGGTTAAAGTTAAAGCAGTTTCAATCACCAGCAGAGGAGAAAACTGGATTGGAAGCTCTGGATAACTTAGCCACGACTATGATGGGCACACCAGAACACCCCACACAGCTAGTAGAAGTTCGCAGGTCTGCAAGAACAAGGGCTGCCTCATCTAAGAAACCCTGAGCATCAAAAAAGGGATCCAAGGTGAGCATTTTTGCAAATTTTGAAATTTTGTCAAAGATGCAGTTTCAGTGGTTTAGGCGAATAGGACAATTGTTCATTAACCACCGAAAGTGGTGCTTTCGGTAGTTAATCCACCCAGAAGATTTCCGAGTTAACCACCGAAAGTCTGTCATGTTCAGAATAATCAAGTTTTTACACAGATCAAGGTTTTTTGAATTGAAAAGGTTTGAAATCTTTTCGAATGAATATCTGATGAATTATCAAAGCAAATCCAACAGATAGTTTTGAAAGATTGTGGAAAGAGGAGGTGTTTCAAAGGTTTTTGATATCTTTAACCAAGACAGAAAATCAGGACACTTTACCACCTCAGCAGATTCAAATTTATCTTATCTGGAGAGTCATCATTTAGCCTTAGGAGGCTATCCTGCACTTCACCAACAGTCAACAAGAGAGAAAGACCAGGAAATCTGGGATTGACCTCATTTTTGGGGATCATCCCACATCTTTTGCAACTGAATTTTGAGTTACTATCTTTAGTATATTTGATCCTTGTTTTCAGGATCTCAGAACTACTTTGTAAAGCTATAAAGCTTAGAATAGAATATGAACCAAGGGTTCGATTTTAAGTTCTATATGCTGCTACTGTAACTAAGACTCATTCTTAATATATGAAACATTGCAAGCTTCCTTCATCTGTGTTGTCAGACCTTTCTTTTCTGTTCTATGATATCTTATGAGTGAATGATTTCTTTGTTGGTGCTTATTCAATCTACATGTGACAACCATCTCACTAATTGATTGATTAAGTTAAGAATCATAAGTTATTGTCTTAGTTGTTAATCCCATTGTGCTTATTGTTTTACATTGAGTATAATCTGGTTCAATAACTATCTTCTATTCTATTTGATCAACCCTTGTCTGAGTGCATTTTTAGAAGGCCTTGTGATATTTGATATTACTAGACAGTCTTAAAGACACACTCCAGTTCCTAGATATTCATCTTGATCCAAAACCACATCAATTATTAAGAAAATCGTTCCAAAAAGGTTGAGTTACCAGGCATCTCTGACTTACAACCTAGGAGAGTTTCCTGGAGTGATAACAAGTTCCAAAGGGCGTAGTTCCAAAGGGCGTAGTTCCAGAGGTCATAGTTCTAGAGAGCATGGTTCCACATGTCATAGGTGCAAAGGTCACAATTCCACAAGTCATAGTTCCAGAGGGCGTAGTTCCAGAGGTCATAGTTCCAAAGGGCGTAGTTCCAAAGGGCGTAGTTCCAGAGGTCATAGTTCCAAAGGGCATAGTTCCATAGGGTGTAGTTCCAGAGGCGTAGTTCTAGAGGGCGTAGTTCCATGGGTCATAGTTCCAAAGGGCGTAGTTCCAGAGGGCGTAGTTCCAGAGGTCATAGTTCCAGAGGGTGTAGTTCCACAGGTCATAGTTCCACAAGTCACAATTCCATAGGTCATAGTTCCAGAGGGCCTAGTTCTAGAGGGCCTAGTTTTGCAGGTCATAGTTCCAAAGGGTGTAGTTCAAGAGGTCATAGTTCCCGAGGGTGTAGTTTCATGGGGTGTATTTCCAGAGGTCACAATTCCACAAGTCATAGTTCCAGAGGGCCTAGTTCTAGAGAGCATAGTTCCACAGGTCATAGTTCTAGAGGGCATAGTTCCAGAGGTCATAGTTCCAAAGGGCATAGTTCCATAGGGCGTAGTTCCAGAGGTCATAGTTCCAGAGGCATAGTTCCAGAGGGTGTAGTTCCATAGGTCATAGTTCCAAGTGGCGTAGTTCGAGAGGGCATAGTTCTAGAGGTCATAGTTCCATAGGGAATAGTTCAACAGGTCATAGTTCCA
>JZKD02S0631994.1:0-15716 GCA_000966675.3 Picea glauca | reverse complement strand
AGTTAGTCTATTGGTTCAAATCCACCTATGGTCAATCCAAAATCCCAACCGAGCAATTATGGGAATACAATAACATTGCTTATAAGGATGGTGAGACTATCAAGTCCTTCAAATTACATTTCACCAAGTTATACAATCAAATCCCTGAACTCATTCGAACTCCGAACCAAGCCGTTTTCATGCATTATTATAATGCATTACCTTCCCCCTACTTTCATAGGCTTGAGGAAAAGGCCATTGATAACCTCGGTTCTGCTCTGCATACTTGTTTAGAGTATGAAGAACAACTTGAAAGAACAAGTCTTCCTCAAGGAGATTCAGTTAAACAAATAGCCATGTCTTCCCTCTTACAACTTGTACAAGACATGAATAATTGTATGATAGCATATGAGCGAAAGGGAAATGTCTCCCCTCTTACCCCTGGGGATTCATCCTCTTTTTCACCCCCCTTTAAATGAAAATAATTTTCAACCTAAAGTTATCATGCCTCGTAGTTGGTGTAACTTTTGCGAGGAACACCATGAGGAAATTACATGTGAGGTAAAGAAGAGTGCCAGAGATAAAATATTTGGTAAGAGACCTGGAACTATCATCATTGTCCTAGACTTTGTAGAGCCAGAAGATGTCATGATCATAAATACTAGGAATAAATCCTATGCTCCCAAAAGCAAATATGACCCTCCCAGCAATTCTTCTAGCCCGAGTTCATCCTCACCAGTTGCTACTGTTCACGTTCCTAAGGATCCTGACAGTCAAGGAACTACCTCCCCTCTCCCCTCTTCCAAATACAATATTCTAAATCAATTGGCCAACATTAAAGAAGATGCAACCCTTCTGGACATGGTTTCCATCCCTGAACAACATAAGCATCTAAAACAATTCATGGAAGGAAAATCTTCTGCTGTATCCAACCTCTTTGAAGAGGTAGAGGTAGATGAAGAGGATTTGTCTGTAAATAAAGTAGGTGTACATAACTTTAGACACCCTGTAAAAAACCCTTGTTTTATATTTCTATAAAGATTATGGATAAGATTGCCCATTGTTGCCTCATTGACGGCGGTTCGGGCCCAAGTGTAATGTCGAATATTATTATGGAAGATATAGGCTTGTCTTGTACAAATGAAAATGCCAGAAGCATGCTCTCTTATAATAGTCTACAACAAACGACCATAGGTGAAATCAAGGACATGACCTTGGTTTTGTGCGCACACCCTGAAATTAGGACAACCCTTAATATTCAGGTAATCGATATGCCAGTAAGAAACTACTCGATCATCCTAGGAAGAGATTGGCAAGCTTTGACAGGTGGATACCTCTCACTCGACGGGACACACATGTTCATTCCTCAGAATGGTAAAAACATCATAGTCCT
Organism: Picea glauca; assembly: GCA_000966675.3. NCBI lineage: Eukaryota > Viridiplantae > Streptophyta > Pinopsida > Pinales > Pinaceae > Picea > Picea glauca. The sequence continues at coordinate 14,344 of JZKD02S0631994.1, read as the reverse complement.
TAGAGAGGGAAGGATTTCACCTTACATAGACAGTGTTCCACAGCCTAATGTGAATTATATCAAAGAGGACCTAGGAGTATATTCCATCTTTTCTGAGAGGATAAAACTCCCTCGGAACAAATCGACTTACATGCCAGTATGTGGCATATGCACTTTAATGGTCCATGCTCTAATGAAGGAAACAGATTTGGAATTATCTTGTACCCTCCCATGGGGAAAATTCATAAATTTTCTTATAGGTTAGAGTTTGCTTGCACAAACAATGTCACTAAATTTGAAGCTTTAGTATTAGGCATTGAAAATGGTTATAATCTGGGTTATGGTCACCTTACAGTTTTTGGGGATTCCGAGCTTGTTATGAACCTTGTATGTAAGATATACTCTCCTAGAAAGAAGTTGATGGAACACTACACTCAAACTATTTGGACACTTATCTAGAACCTACTATATTTCAACATTACTCATTTTAAGAGGGAATTGAACTCAATGGCTGATTGATTAGTTGTTTTTGCAGCCTCTCCTAATCGACAACTTCTACCAAAAAGACCTGATTGTACTTTTCAATCTCTATATCGTCCACATATCACTGACAATATAGAATCATGGCAGGTCTTCTCTAGTGATGAGAGCATTTGTGCTTTCATTCAAAATGAACCTTATAAGCCTAAGGAAATTATATCAATGGAAGATAACAATATTCCTAAGGACTTGACTCCTCTAGAGAGTTCATTTTCATCGAGTGAAGTAGGCAACAAATAGAAACATAAAGAAGAGGAGTTGAAAAGGAAGGTGGGTGAAACCATTTCCTTGAACATTGGAACAGCGAAGTCTCCAAAGAATGTTAAAATAGGTGCCCAATGTTCTGATGAAGAAAAATTGAAGTTTTCTAGATTGCTTGGTGAATTTCAAGATGTTTTTGCTTGGTCTTATTAGGATCTTCGTGGTTTTTATCCTACTCTTATACAACATGCCATTCCTATCAAGGAGGGCATAAAACCAGTTAGGCAAAAACAAAGACCTATCAATCCTGCACGGGAAGCAACTATTCGAAAGGAGTTGGAAAAACTCTTGAAGGCTGGGATTATATTTCCAGTTAAGTATTCAGAATGGTTTTCTAATTTGGTTCCTGTTCGGAAAAAAACTGGTCAAATCCGATTATGTGTAGATTTTCACGCATTAAATCAAGCTAGCATAAGAGATCACTTTCCTCTCCCTAATATGGAAATGATTTTGCAGCAAGTTGCAGGGTCGTTGATGGTGTCCTTACTTGATGATTTCTCTGGTTACAATCAAATCAAGGTAAAAAGGACAGATAAATATAAAACCACCTTTATTACTCATTGGGGCACCTTTGCTTATGAATGGTTGTTCCATTGCCCAGATTGGGAGTTATAAGGAGACCATGTGGCTTACTACTGTGTCTATATCAAAAGGGTTTTTTCCTGTGGTTGTTATGTCTCTAAGGACCTCCAGTTCTTTGTGTTATTGATGAATGAGCGCGCCCTTGATTGGCTCCTTGTATTTGTTGTGACAAAGCCATATTTTAAAACCCCAACTATTCTTCTCCCTTTTGGCATCTTATTGTTTGTCAAAGGTTGGTTTATCAAGTGGAGTGGTTATGGAATTTTTCATTGAGTCCCTATCTTGTCTTTCTATGATTAAATTGGTTGAAGAGTTACAATTGGGAACGCGTAATTATATATAGTCGGGGGTTGTTATCCTCTCATTATGTTTCCACTCACTGTGTTCTTACAGCGTTGTCTTAACTGCAAAATGGAAACACCTGTGTGTTGAACTAGGCCCAATCAGGGTTATAGCAAATTATGGAATTGGTGACTGTATGTATTTGGTTATGATCACTATGCATCCATTATTGAATCATCATGCATATTGGAAATGGTTACATCGACAATGATGAGGTTCAAGTTTTATGTTGACTGTGGTTTTGTTGAAAAGTATTATTATTGATATGATGAAGAATGTATGTAATCATGCATGTTTTGAAAGTCTGTTCCTTTTGGAAAGGGACCTGTGTATATTTTAATTTAGGCTAACTAAGAATTGGTAGACAGTGGATGTTATTCTTATAGTGATGCATTATGGGATAGAGGTGGAACAATGTTGTTGTGTGTTTTCTTTAAATTATTAAAGGGAAAGAAAATAAATTAAAGACCAAGCATTTTATTAACAGGACTGTTGAATGGAAAGTTGTTTCGATTATGAGTATTATTGCACAGACTGTTCTAAATTTAGAAGTTTTGAGAAATTTAAATGCTGGAACAACGAACAGTTTGATACACAGTAATTGTTGATATGGTGTTGGTATTTTTTGTATTGATTTTAGTACAGAGTTATGTTTATTGATTACTTGATTTGTTTTATGAACAATATTCGTTATTTTGCTGCCATTCTCTCACTTTTATGCACTTTAAAAATCCCCTAATATTCCCAGATTCACTATGCACGCCTTGTTCTTAAAATTAAATTATAATTAAATGAAAACTATGTATTATATAAGTTGAAGGATGACACAAAGATGAGTTATAGTTGATATGTTATGTTATTACAACAAAGTTGATTGTTTGATGATTTGTTGAGCAGTAATCATGATCTACCTCCCTTTATTTTACCACTTTTCGCTCTATATAATCCCTCATATATCCCAGAACCCTTATTCACCCCCTGCTCATTGACAAGTATTAAATGATTTTTATGGATTGGATTGCATGAGTTTGATGTGTTGTTGAGCCAAACTTTGTTTCATATTTAAAGAGATGTCATGTATGGTTTGTTGAAGAAACTAGTTTCTAATAAGCGTTGCATACAAGAATTTGATTCTTCAGCAGAGGAAGCCATGGCCGGAATCACATGGGAAGAGGAGATTGGAACAGAGGCCCTAGAATCCCAAGGTTTTCTATACATTTTGATGCAGATCCACAAGATTTGAACCAACTATTCCAAGCTGGGTTTTTCAACAGGATTGGACAAGCGGTGGTCCAACCTAGCCCAGAAAGGTCTCCTTCCCAACCCCCACATGTCCCTGGTATCCCATTTCCCCCTCATGTCTCTTTACAACCTAAAGTCCCTGAAAATGACAGATGGAAAGAGATTGTCCACCCGACAGTCTCCCAACATCGTGGCTGGCCCAATTTGTCTTTGTCTTCTCTTCCTCCACCAGTTAACCCAATTGTCCAAATTTCCCCTGCACACTCACCAGTACAGTCTTCCCACGCAAGCAAGATATTAAAAACCGAATCCCACCATGCACCTGATAAAGGAAAAGCCGATGTTTCCCCCTCTTCTCCCTCAAATGAGTATGCCAAATCCGTTTAATCCCGCATGCACTTGAGAGATGATTTATCTCATGTTATCAGTGAAATCAAGCCTAATGGCTCCACACAGCCTAAGGCAAATTTAGAGAAATCAAAGGGAGACATTAGCAACAAAGGGAAGATTTCCTCCCAAAGTGGCAAATATGGTTTTTGAGTGTTTTTATTTATTGATTGTTGAGAACAGTTGACTGCTGAAATTTTTGGACAACACACTATTTTTGGATATGTTGGATATTATATTTTTTGGATATGGTTTCAAAGATCATTGATATTAATTTTCAAATTATGAGAGTGATGATGGGAGCCACAAGGAGGGATGTGTTTGATTGATTAACTAGTTGTGTTTATGTTTGTTAAGAAACTAAAGGGAGTCACAAGGGGTCCCACCTATTAGTTATTATTTATTAAAGACCCTTATTGTTATTTTATTAATTTTCCCCGTAAACTAAAAGTTAGTTGAGTTTTAGTTATCTTAACTAAAAGAGGTAGTTTAACTACAACTAATTATGATTGCTCAAAGGCAAAAATAGGAGGAACAAGAGGAGAATAGAAGGAGAAAGCATACTAAGGTCTACTCTTGAGTTTTATTGAGATAGTTCAATTTTCACTCATTCTTTAATTCATTGAAAGCCTAATTCTCTTTTATGACAACAGGGTCCTATTGTAGACAGCAAGGTTCAAGGTTGAATTACATCATTCAAACACTTATTTTTTAGAGGTGTTGATCTATATTTGATAGTCTGTGTAGACTTGTCTGTTTGTGAATTAAATTTCATGACTGATAAAGGATACTGTGCATAGTCGAGTGGGAAGCAATCGGTGGCAAGTTGATCCAGCTTTTAAATTTCAGTTTTTTACTTTTTGTCAGAAGTCATTTTGTATGGTTTTCATCAGGGACATCTAAGTTTGACTTTGGTCCAAACTTCCTCAAGGAATTTTGTAAAGAGAATGATTCTTTTGATAAATTGGAATGAAATAAGCGATTGTTTTCTGTCTCATCTGTGTTAGTTATTGACTTTGTATTTTTGCTTATGTCTCTACATTTACTTTTACATCTGTTATATTCCGAAAATTACATAAATATTATTTTTTTAGCAATCATTTATTTATAAGAAAATCATCCTAAGCCCTTGTAACCAATACTTGTGGATTAGGAAACAATTTTTGAGGCTATAAACATAGAGTGATATTCCCGTCTATCTCGCTTTAGGCAAGCAAGATCTGAAAGTGCTTAAGTAAGATCATTTCATATATTTTCTTCAACATTTATTTGGTGACCATACTGGGGAGATCTTACATATCTCTTTGGTTGATTTTTATGCTTGATTATCATCGCATATATCTATTTTTCTGATATTGATTCTTTGACTATTTCAATTCTTAATGACTGTACCTGTTGCAAGGCAGCCTAATATTGAGGTCGGTCTTCAAGATCAGACCAGTATTGCTTTAAACTTATTTAACAACATCTTAGATATTGCTAATACCAGGACTGAAATTAATCATTCATGGGCAGCAATTGAACAAGACATGAGTGCCCAAGAACGTTGGGGAGCTAGACATAGACAGCTTAGGAATCAGCCATAACTTTATTTTTCCAGATTTTATATTATTTTCATGTCCTTAGATCCTCGCGTTTCTAGGAGAAGAAGAGGTTTATCACCTAAAATTAATCCTATTGTTGAAATAGGAAGAAGGAATGTTGTGTCATCAACCCAACAAAGTGCTCTAAGGAGAACCTTCTCTGATTCATCTAGTTCGTCTTTCTCTCCCTTACCTATTATCCACAAGATGGCATCTAGTGGTGGATCTAGTGGTAGTGGAGGTGCTTCTTCAATTCAATATTCAGCTTCGTCAGTGATTGGTAGCTTGTATAATCACCAAGTCCCTGTCCAATCTATCACAAACCCCACCAAAGTCATTAAAAAGTATGGGATTTTTCAGTTTGAAGAAGATACTACAACCACACCATGGCATGTTTCCTCTCCTCTTAACCTGGCACTTGCTACTCGTCCACTTCCTAAATTCAAAGATAATCTCCCTAGGTTTTTAGGGAATAACACTGTCACTACGAATGAACACTTGGTTTCTAATGCTTGTCACAACATAGGAGCCAATGACAATGATACTTGTATGCGCTTATTTGTTAATTCCCTTGAAGGGAAGGCTGCGGTTGATTTCTTTGATCTCCCTCCTAATATTTTATCTACTTGGGAGGAGTTAGTATATTGGTTCAAATCCACCTATGGTCAATCCAAAAGCCCAGACGAGCAGTTATGGGAATACAATACCATCTCTTATAAGGATGGTGAGACTATCAAGTCCTTCAACTTGTGTTTCACCAAGTTATACAATCAAATCCCTGAACTCATTCGACCTCAGAACCAAGCTACTTTCATGCATTATTATAATGTATTACCTTCCCCCTACCGTCATAGGCTTGAGGAAAAGTCCATTGATAACCTAGGTTCCGCTCTTCATACTTGTTTAGAGTATGGAGTACAACTTGAAAGAACAGGTCTTCCTCAGGAATATTTAGTTAAACAGACAGACATGTATGCCCTCTTACAACTTGTACAAGACATAAAAAATCGTACGATAGCATATGAGCGAAAGGGAAATTTCTCCCCTCTTACCCCTGGAGCTTCATCCTCTTCTGCACCCCCTTTTAGAAATCCAAATGAAAATAATTTTCAGCCTAAAGCTATCATGCCTCGTATTTAGTGTAACTTTTGCAAGGAACACCATGAAGAAAGTACATGTGAGGTAAAGAAGAGTGCCAGAGATAAAATATTTGGTAAGAGACCTGAAACTACCATCGTTATCCTAGACTTTGCAGAGCCAGAAGATGTCATGATCATCAATACTAGGAATAAATCCTATGCTCCCAAAAGCTTATATGATCCTCCCCACAATTCTTCTAGTCCGAGATCATCCTCACCAGCTGCTACTATTCAGGTTCCTAAGGCTCTTAACATTCAAGGAACTACCTCCCATCTCCCCTCTTCTAAATACGATATTCTAAATCAGTTGGCCAACATTAAAGAAGATGAAACCCTTCTGGACACGGTTGTCATCCCTGAACAACAGAAGAATCGAAAACAATTCATGGAAGGAAAAGCTTCTATTGTAGCCAAACTCTCTGAAGAGGTAGATGAAGAGGATTCATTTGTAAATAAAGTAGGTGTACATAACTTTAGACACCCTATAAAAAAAACCCTGTTTTATATTTATGTAAAGATTATGGATAAGATTGCTCATTGTTACCCCATTGATGGAAGTTCGAGCCCAAGTGTAATATCGAAGATTATTATGGAAGAGCTAGGCTTGTCTTGTACAAATGAAAACGCCAGAAGAATGCTCTCTTATAATAGTCTACAAAAACCAACCATAGGTGAAATCAAGGACGTGACCTTGGTTTTGTGTGCACACCCTGAAATTAGGACAACCCTTAATATTCAGGTAATCGATATGCCAATAAGAAAATACTCGATCATCCTAGGAAGAGATTGGAAATATTTGATGGGTGGATACCTCTCACAAAGGGACACACTTATTCGTTCCTCGGAATGGTAAAAACATCGTAGTCCTTAGAGAGGGAAGGATGTCACCTTACATAAAGAGTGTTTCACAACCTAATGTGAATTATATCGAAGAGGACCTAGGAGTATATTCCATCTTTGCCAAGGAGGATAACACTCCCTTGGAACAAATCGACTTAGATGATAGTATGCGGCATATGCACTTTAATGGTTCATACTCTAATGAAGGAAACAGAGCTGGCATTATATTGTACTCTCCTGTGGGGAAAATTCATAACTTTTCTTATAGGTTAGAGTTTTCTTGCACAAACAATGTCACTGAATTTGAAGCTTTACTATTAGGCATTGAAAATGGCTATAATCTGGGTTGTGGTCACCTTACAGTTTTTGGGGATTTCGAGCTTGTTGTGAACCTTGTACGTAAGATATACTCTCCTAACAACAAGTTGATGAAATGCTACACCCAAATTTTTTGGGCACTTATCTAGAACCTACTATCTTTCAGCATTACTCATGTTAAGAGGGAAATGAACTCAATGGCTGATCGGTTAGCTATTTTTGTAGCCTCTCTTAATTGGCAACTTCTGCCACAAAGACCTGATTTTACTTTTCAATCTCTATATCATCCACATATCCCTAACAATATAGAATCATCGCAGGTCTTCCCTAGTGATGAGATCATATGTGCTTTCATTCAAAATGAACCTTATAAGCCTAAGTAAATTATATCAATGGAAGATAGCAAGATTCCTGAGGGCTTGACTCTTCTAGAGAGTTCATTTTCATCGAGTGATGTAGGCAACAAAGAGAAACATAAATAAGAGGAGTCTAAAAGGAAGGTGGGTGAAACCATTTCCTTAAACATTGGAACACCTGAGTCTCCAAAGAATGTTAAAATAGGTTCCCAATGTTTTGATGAAGAAAAATTGAAGTTTTCCATACTTCTTGGTGAATTTCAAGATGTTTTTGCTTGGTCTTATGAGGATCTTCGTGGTTTTGATCCTTCTCTTATACAACATGTCATTCCTATCAAGGAGGGCATAAAACTAGTTAGGCAAAAAACAATACCTATCAACCCTACACTAGAAGAAACTGTTCAAAAGGAGTTGGAAAAACTATTAAAGGCTGGGATTATCTTTTCGGTTAAGTATTTAGAATGGGTTTCTAATTTGGTTCCCATTCTGAAAACAACTGGTCAAATCAGATTATGCATAGATTTTCACGCATTAAATCATGATAGCATAAAATATCACTTTCCTCTCCCTAATATGGAAATGATTTTGCATCAAGTTGGAGGGTCGCAGATGATGTCCTTACTTGGCAGTTTCTCTAGCTACAATCAAATCAAGGAAAAAAGGGAAAATAAATATAAAACCACATTTATTTCTTGTTGGGTCACTTTTTCTTATGAACGTATGCCTTTTGGCTTATCCAATGTAGGTGCCACTCTTCAAAGATCTATGAAAATAACTTTTGATGATTTGATTGGAAAGATTATTCAGATCTATCTTGATGACTTAACTGTGTACTCTAAGAATCGATCAGATCATTTTGGTCATCTTAAAAGAGTCCTCATGCGATGCAGTAAAGTTGGCATTTCTCTAAATCCTTCTAAGTGTATTTTCAGTGTTACCAAGGGCAAGCTCCTTGGACACATTGTCTTCGATTTAGGAATAAGAATTGATCCTGAAAGGATTGCTACTATCCTAAATATGACTGCTCCCACTTCCAAGAAGGAGGTTCAAGATTTTATGGGGGTTTTTAACTTTTTCCATAGGTTTGTTCCTGATTTTACTGTAATGGTCAAACCAATTCATAATATGCTTAAGCAAGATCGTTCCTTCTCTTGGACATATGATGTCAAAGATTCTTTTGTATAGATCAAGAAAGCAATCAGCTCCGCACCAGTTTTGGCGAAGCCAGATTTTGAGAAAGAATTTATGATATATACTAATGCCACAGAGGAAGTCATTTCTTCTATCCTCATGCAAGGTGATGACCAAGGTAACGAAAAACCAGTGTCTTACATGAGTCAAATCTTGTCTGATGATGAATTTAAATATTCTTTTCTTGAAACATGCTTTCACTCTTGTTAAAGATGTTGAAAAATTTCGCCAGTTCATCTTAGGTAAGTATACGTTGGTAGAATTCCCTTTACCTGTTGTCAAGTTTTTGTTCTCACAAACTTATCTTTTAGGGAAGCTTTCACATTGGCTTTCCAAGATCCAAGATCATGATTTAACTATCATGACTTCTACCACCATCAAGGGATGTGAATTAACCCTTCACTTAGCTTAGCATGCTAAAACTGGTGAAGAAATTGATGAGCATGATATTTCTCTATCAACATTGTTCTACATTGATAATCAGATCCTTCTTGTGTCTAAATATCCTTGGTATAAGAATTTGGTTTACTATTTGCAAAACCAAAGATGTCCAGATAACTTAGACAGATTAAAGAAGAAGGCTTTGTCTTGAATCTGCTAGATACGTCATTATAGGAGGCTTCTTGTTTACAAGATCTATTGATGGTATGTTGCTTCGTTGTGTAAACAATGAGGAAGCACAAAAACTGTTGCAAGAAACTCATGGTTCTTCAAATTATGTTATTCATGTAAGAGGTCATTTTTCTGCTAAAGCCACTACTTTTAATATTATTAGAAAAGGATACTATTGGCCTTCAATCTTTCATGATTCTTATTTTTTTTTGAGATCTTGTGACAAGTGCCATAAATTTTCTAGGAAAGAATACCTTTTAGCCATGTCATTACAACCTATCCTCCAGGATTGTCCTTTTTCAAAGTGGGGATTGGATTTTATTGGTCCTATTAATTCTCTGTCTTCAGCAAGATAAGTCTTTATTTTGACAACCACAGACTATTTTACAAAATGGGTTGAAGTTGTCCCACTTAAACACTTGATAGATGATCAGGTGATTTCTTTCCTTGAAAATAACATATTTTCCAGATTTGGTCTTCCTCTGGAAATTATTATAGACAATGGTCCCACTTTTATTTCTGCTAAGCTGACCCGATTTTTAGCTAAGTTGGGGGTTAAACATTTCACCTCATCAACTTATTACCCCCAAGGAAGTGGGCAGGTCGAGTCTACTAACAAGAATCTGGTGAGACTTGTCAAAAGGCTCATCGAAGATAAGCCTCATTAATGGCACACTCTCCTCACTTGTTCCCTTTGGGTAGATCGAACCACCACCAAGGTGAGCAATAGTTGCACTCCTTTCCAGCTTGTTTATGGTCAAGAAGTCATTCTTCCTACTAATCTGAAACTTTCCTCCTTAAGGTTAATGCTACAAGTCGAAGAATTAAATTCTTCTGATGTTTCACAAAGGATGAATGCACTCCTGGCTTTCGAGGAGCAAAGGATGTTTTCCTTGGGTAATATAAAAATGAGACAACATATTGTTAATAAGTACTTCAACAAGAGTGTCAAAAATGTCAAATTTAAAGTCAATGAGAAAGTATTGTTGTGGGATTCATCTCATGCTGATAGGGGAAGACACTCAAAGTTTCAAAAATTATGGTTGGGTCCTTTCAAGATCGCTTTTGTCCTGGGTGCAAACTCTTACATTCTAAAGGATTTACAGGAGCAATTTTTTTCCTATAGCACTAACGGTTCTCACTTAAAACACTATGTGGAACCAACTTGAAAAGTTTAACATTGTTTGGATTATTTTGTCATAAGTTTTCATTTCTGTTTTTTTTTTCATTTCTAGTATTACAATAGTTTTCAATTCTGCTTTCATTTTAGTATTTTTTGTTTATGCTTTTTCTTTTCTGTCATTTGATTCCGCTCACTTAAATTTTGTTGTTTCATTTATGTTATGGCATTTCTGACTTTTTATTATTTTGAGTTCATTTTTTGTCAAGAATAAAATGTTGGATCAATTCTTCCACAATGACACTCCACCCACACATGCCACCCCCAAGCACATTAACCTTTCACAAAATTATTCCAGAAAGCCATACTAGAACCAATAGATAAACCCTAGTTTCTAACTGCAACAACAACTCAACACAAATATAGCGCTCCTTCTCCAAGGGTAGCGCACAAGAGAGATAGTCTCCATATCCACATAACAAGTTCCATACACAACTGTAGCAGATGCAGTTGCACTACTCTCTCAACCTTGCACCATACTTAGAAAGAATATCGCCAAGATTTTCACCAAGAACCACCAAGAGAATCACCAGGAATATCACTTGATAGCCACTAGAGAGAGACCAAGACTAAGAGATGACCATACGCCCTTATTCCTCCTTGTAGTTGCAGTTGCAGCTGCAACTGAAGCTCTCCACAAGACTTGCACTCTAACTGGGTATCCAAATGAATGTCCTCTATTTATATTAATCTGTCTAGTGACTTTTTTAGTTGGGCCAACCTGACTTTCTGGCAATTATATTCTAATATTATTTATTCTGTTGGGAAAACTTGTCTTCTAGGGTTTTCACACATCTATTTAATGGTTATGTTACTTCCAGAATATTCTAATCTAAGTACAAAGGTTACAATTGGAGGTTAATACCTCCTATAGCTACTAAAACATCAACACTCCCTCTTAGCTAGGGAAGTATTAACTAATTTTTTTTTCATGTAATGGTCTCAAACACATCCATCCATCTCACATGGCATGGGAAAGACTCACATGGTATTGCAAACCAATCTATAGGTAGCATCACCATAGCCACACAGGCTATCATATGACCAAACAAATCATGTAACAAGTATCACCATCATAGTCACACATTATCCATCTAGCTAGAAAACACCTCCAACACAACTAGTTAGCCCTCCAACTAATAACCTCGGATGCTACTGATCGAAACTCTAACTGGGAATCATTTTCAACACTACAGGTCGAAATCTAGTTCATACAGAACTAGTAACTCGTCAGCTCACATATAATCTGACTCGAAAATTTAACACTCCCTCTTAACAAGGAATGTATTCCTCTTGGCACGATCATCATCATTTCTTCTGCACTTCTGTGCACCTCGGCCATTATCTTGTTGAATTTCACGAATCCATACATCATAAGAAGTTTTGCACTTTCACTGGAGTAGCGTACCAACCTTTGTTGGAGTAGCATACCAACTTGCACTGGGGTAACATACCAGCCTGCATTGGAGTAGCATACTAACCTGTGTTGGGGTAAAATACCATCCTATGTTGAAGTATCATACCAACCTATGCTGGGGTAACATACCAGCCTACATTGGAGTACCAACCTACGTTGGGGTAGCATACCAGCCTGCGTTGGAGTACCAACCTGCACTGGGGTAGCATACTAGCTTGCGTTGGAGTACCAACCTATGCTGGGGTAGCATACTAGCATGCGTTGGAGTACCAACCTACACTGGGGTAGCATACCAGCCTACATTGGAGTACCACGTTGCACTAGGGTAGCATACCAACCTGCATTGGAGTACCAACCTACGTTGGGGTAGCATACCAACCTACATTGGAGTACCAAGTTGCATTGGGGTAGCATACCAACCTGCGTTGGAGTACCAACCTACACTGGGGTAGCATACTATCCTGAGTTGGAGTACCAACCTGCACTGGGGTAGCATACCAGCCTACATTGGAGTACCAACCTGCGCTGGAGTAGCATACCAGCATAGCTTGGAGTACCAACTTGTGCTGGGGTAGCATACCAGCTTGCGTTGGAGTACTAACCTGTGTTGGAGTGGCTCCCACTACTGAGGATCACTTCCCACTACTAGGGAACACATCTCACTACTGGAGAAAACAATCACTTCTCACTACTAGAGAAGTATTTTTGGACCACTCCAAGCTTGTCTCTGAAATACTCAAACATAACTCTGGACAGGGGCTTGGTCAATACATCTGCTACCTGTTCGTCGGTAGCAATATACTGGAGCAAGTGTCTCGTCATAGTCTTTTCCCTCTTGCTGGGAGAATCCTCTGGACACAAATCAAGATTTGTACATCTCTAGGTTATTTATCTGCAACATCCTTGATCTTATAGATCAACTTGGAAGTCACGACTAACTTCCCTTCTGGTCTCGAAACTAAGGAAAATATATATATCTCAATCCTTTTTATTGTCTTCCTCCTCGGTCATTGTAGCAAAGTCTACTCAAGAAAGGGAATCTTCCCATAAGATCACATATCTTCTCGAAGCCTTTGAATATTCTATCTAACCTCCTCAACTCATGGCACCTTTCTGTTAGTCCTGGAAGACGCCTCTCTCTTCCATATGAATCTGAGGAGGAATAGTTTCCGAATGAAAGTCTCTAAGCCACTGACACTCTCTGACATTAGGCTCATTATGATTCTCCATTCTTCCTCTAAATCTTGACTCCCTCTGAGTCTATATAATCTTTGGATGATTTCCTCTGAAGTCTTCTATGAATGGTCCTAGGGAGGTTTCCCCTCCCTACTTGATCATGAGGGATGACTCCCTATGAAATCTATCTCCTTCTAAGCTGGTACTTGGTGGAGCCACCTTCCTCAACATTGGTGGAGCCATATGCTCATGATATGGCTCATCAATGCTATATATCTATATATTTTCATCCTACAAAGTGTCATGGGACCATGTTGTCTTCTTCTTGGTTACTGCAATGATTATGAGTAGACCCTTCTGGATCTACTAACTCTTCCTGATCTGAAGAGTGATCAACTGCACTAGAGGGATTTGTTCGATCATATTTGGAGCCTTATTCTCCTTACAATCAATATTCATATGAGATACTCAATATCCCACAAGAAAATACCCTTATTCGTCTTCTTCTTCTTCGGCACATGGATTTATACAATCATGTATACAACTTCTTATTTGGATAGTCTGCTCCATTTCTCAAACTAGAGACCATCTAATGTGTTGTCTCCTGCAACCATCACTGTAGCTTCCCTCAGAGTTATCACCTATGAACTTCCCAGAACAAGGACACCAAAAAAGGGAAAATAATAGACAAGAATAATACTCCTATAATAATAAAAACAGGAACAAGAACAATAATCACAGTAGCTCCTTCTCAGAGCTATTGCTTGTGACCTGCCTAGAACAAGAGACAAAATAAAAATACAATAATAAGGAATGGAAAAACACTCTTCTAGTGTTGTGATCAATCATTCCTCCATGGTAACCTTCCCAGAACAAGAAAACAAGAACAAAAAGTATAATAACATTTTCATAATAACATATCTATATCAACAAGAATTAAATACAATCTCATGGTAATCATCATATTATTACCAAGGTGACCTACCTGGAAGCAAAACTAGAAGTATTCCCTAGGGGAGATGTTAGTTCATCTTGAAAAAAAGTACTAGCATTTATATGTTGTGAAGTATTCATTGTATCTAGAAGTAATAGAACCTTTCAAGGATTGTTGTCACAACTAGTAATGTAGCAATTATTAAACTTGATATGTGCAAATTGGAAACTTATTAATTTAATCAATCAAACCTGGAACCTAGAGT
>JZKD02S0631983.1:0-15716 GCA_000966675.3 Picea glauca | reverse complement strand
GAGCTTGTGATAATCTTTATGTTTATCCTCTAAAAAGCTAGTTTAGGAATTCTTAGCTGCTCCTTTGCCTGGCTTTTTCCTCCCCTATTTCTTCCTCAAATCGACATCATCAAGATTTATTTTCGATCCAATATTTCTGCTACCTTGCCCTGTGTAAAAGTTTGGTCCAGATCTGAGATGTGAATCACATTTTTAAGCACAGACCCCATTTGCCCAATGGCCCTCCTTGCTGTTCCAAAACAACTATTTAAAAACCCCAATCCACACTTGCATAACTAGCCTAATACCTATTAAAACAAATATATATCAAACAAAGAGATCCCTCTCTGAGTCTCGGAGGGCTAGATCCCAGACTCGAAGTGGTTTTGATGTTGCCTCTGTGACTGCCTTACAGCCTTGGTCAAATTACAGAGTGCTAACAGGTTACATAGGACCTACGCCTCAGGAGAAAAAGGGGCCTTTGTAGAATTGATTTGGGGGCTAGCAGGGTCCGGAAGAGTTGATCCAACTCAGATATTTGAACGATCCTAGACCGGGAGGTCGTGCAACCCCTAGGAGGGAAGGGGGGCTGCATCAAGTGGTATCAGAGCCTAGAAAAAGGTTTTGTCTGATACCATCAAGTGGTATCAGAGCCACAGATTTAATTTATGTAGGCAGAGGAGACAAAGAAGATAGTCTTGTACCATCAAGTGGTATCAGATCTAAATTTCACCTGTAGACAGCAGGTGAAGGAGGAGACAGAGTACTAATTCTTCGTGTGTGATTGCTTGCAAGTGTGCAGCAGTCAAAAGACAGTTAGGTGGGTTGTAGGAGAAGCTGGAGACACTCTTAGTTGCAAAGTGGACAGTAGACAACCAGGTGGGTTGAAGGCAGAGGTGAAGATGGCTACTGAAGGCCATAGGTGTGGTTAAGGCAAGGACCGCCAGCAAAAAACCAAGGTAGATATGGATAAAGAGCTTGAGGAAATTAGAGCAGAGCTCGACAGGATAACGTTGAAGATGCAGTAGGAGAAACAGGTACATTGGAGGTATGAGTGGCCCATGAAGCAGGGAGAAAGATGGCATGTTCGGAAGTTGTTGGCCAGAAGGCAACAACAAGTGTTGAGGAGGTGGTTGAGGAAATTTGAAACCCTCGGTGACAAAGAGGAGAAGGTTTGTAATCCAGATTTTGGAGAAAGCCTCAGTGATGAGGAGGTGGAGAGATCAGTTAGAGATATCGTAAACTGCCAGGAGGGCAGAGATGAATTTCAAATTTGCTAGGTGGGAAATGAGTTGAGATCAATGGAGGATCTCATAAACTGCCAAGAAGGGAGTAGCGAACTTTCAAATTGCCAAGTGGACAATGAAATGAGATCAGTTGATCTCATAGACTGTCAGGAGGGCAGAGAAGAAGTCCCAGATTGCCAGGTGGGAAAGGGAGAGGAGAGGAGACTCTCTGAAAGTCTCATGAACTCAACTGAGAGTTCATATCGGCAAGGAGTGTTGACATAGGAGGATCAAAAATGCATTTTTATCATTGGGGGAATTCAGGTATTCCTACCAAGCAGCCCAGTTGAGGCCAGAGTATGTGTTGCAGATGTAGCAGCAGAAGGATAGCCAGTTGTAACTGTCATAAAGGGGGAGAAGGAGAAGACATTAGAATCTACCCAAGCAGTAGCAGAAGAAGAAGAGCATTCAGAGGAATTGCTCAGAAATTTCATCCAAGAAGTTGAACAGGAGATGACTGCAGCACTGAAGCCTGCAGTAGAAGAGGAAGCAAACAACATGGACTTTCCTGAGTTGTACAAAGAACTAGAAGCCCCGGAGAGAAGGGTGATAGTGCAAAGTCAGCACATCCAACAAGCTAAGTTGGAAACAAATGAAGAAGCATGCCAATCTAGGGAACAACTGGAAGAAGTTGGGAGTGCACCAACAAGAGAACTAGCAAAAGTTAATATGTCAGAGGAGGAAGCTGAGCAACAACTCAGTGACGAGACTGCAGAATTGGAGTCTACAGAAGAGTGGCAAGTCAAGGCCATAAGAGATGAAAGCAACATGGGAAATCAATATGATCTGCCCTTTTATCAGCATGAGGAGATGCAACAGGGTTGTCTGCATGAAAGGAGGAGCCAACCAGAAGAGGTCATTGAGGAGGACGTAGAGGAGATCAGAGAGATTATGTTGAGGTCAACACATGAGACTATTAGCAGGAGGAGACTAAACAGAACATAACCTACAATAGTTGCAGGGAAGCAACAACAACATAGCAGAGGAGCAGGTAGACAGCTCCAAGGGAGAGTTTGGGATCCAGGGGGATTTCAATAGTGGAGCAGAGGAGATCATGAGCAGGAGCTCATGATTTTCCTAGCAGTGGAGTATGATGCAGGAGCATCCTTTCCACCTAAGCATGTTCCAACATTCCAGCTCATCAAAGCGCATTCAAGGAGGGGAGAGGCAACACCCCTCTCATTTTGCCCTCAATTTAAAAAATTCAATGTAATTTAAATGCAATTAAATTTTGTAAGGCTGATAAGAGCCGAGTTGATGCCTTTGTACAACTAGAAGTTAGAGTCGCCTTTAATGGCTAGTTGTAAGTTGATCTAGATCTGATTCGGACTAGATGGTCATTCAATGTAATCTGCCTCAGTAGATAGGCGTTGTAAATGGTGATTAGACACCACTAAAGTAGTTGGAGGGAAAGGCTCAATGAGTCTCCTCTTGTATAAAGATTTGTAACGTATTCCCCATAGAGGCTACTGAAAGTAGTTGAGAGCTGCTAAAAGTGATAGAAAATCATCGTAAGCCAAGGAGAGAAGAGTCGAGACTCTGTTGGAGTCCGAGATTTTGTACACATTGTAAACATACATTCATATTGATACAAAGAGCATTTTTCCCTGCCTATGAGTTTTTTGTGTGTTTATGTGTTTTACGAATGATTATCTGTGTGTGTTTATGAATGCATGTTGTAGATGCATGAGATAGGTTTCATCTGTAGGATTAAGATAGACTTCTCTATCTTTGTGAGTTTGTTGAATTATTTCTGGGTTCTTTAGGCTAAATGGAAGGAGTGCATGACAGAGTGCTAAGAACTCTGTGAGCCAACACAAGGAGTGTGTATCTGAACTCTACTTTGAGTTCAGAGGAGAACGTGTCAGGAGGGCACACACGAACATCTATAGACTAAGAGAGGAAACTCAAGGTAATTGAACACCTTGGAGGGGAGATACTGTGCAGAGAAGGCACATAAGACAGAGTTGTTAAACGCTCTGTAGAGATCTGCCAGGTGGGCATTGAGCAGGTGCAAGTGTGCACAAGTGAACTTTGTTTCGAGTTCAAAGAGAAGAGAAGTGTCAAGCAGAAGACACCCCAAAGTTATTGAACACTTTAGTAAACATACAAGAGAGATACTTCATATTTGTTGAACACTATGAAGGAAAGGGATCAGCAAGGAGTGCTTTGAGCAGGTGCAAAGAGTGCACCAGACCAACACATTCTGAAGTGTTGGGAGAGGTTGAAGGAACCAGAGTTGTTAAACACTCTGGAGAAACGAGCTCTGCAAGTGTGGATTGAGCAGATGCAGAAGATGCATCAGTGAACCTGAAGGATTTCAAGAAGCAGGAGGAAGACCTGTGCAAGAAATGCACCAGGCCAACACTTAGACAAAGTGTTGAAAGTCTGAAGTCGTCTAAAGGCCCATTCGAGCGCAAGGAGTGCATGAGAACTTTAATTCGAGTTTTGGGAGAAAGGTTTCTAAGAGGGCACACCATAAGGTTAAGACTCAGAGGATATTTGAGTGCAAGTCTACACAAAGAGCGCAAGGAGTGAGCGAGTGAATTCTCAGAATTCAAGACTCAAGGAGTGAAGTTGTGCAAGGAATGCACAAGGCCAACATCATGTTGAAGTGTTGGTAGAGGCTCTGGAGGAAAAGAGCGCAGAGTGTGCCAGGAGGGCATTATAAATCCTTTGAAGGAACAAAGGGCCAAGACTCTTATAAAAGTTGAGCAAGTTCAAAGCTCAAGAGAGTTAGTGTCGTCATGCGCAGAAAGACCTATGTAAGGAGTACAAAAGGCATAGATAGTCTAAGTTCTAGACTGTGGGAGAAGCACAAGTGTGCGCTCATACTTGATCAAAGTGTTGAAAAAAGCTCAAAAGGAATAGCGCAAGGCATGCATAGGAGAACTTGCTTCAAGTTCGAAAATCTTAGGAGGATGAGTGCTAAGTGCCAGCAGGGCGCAAAAATTCTTTGAAGAGGAGCAGAAGGCCGAGACCTTTTAGAAGACCGAGTGATTTCTAAGCTTGGGAGAGATAGTACAAGTGTGCACAGAGACTCTACAAGGCGTGAAAAGGCCAAGGATCTTTACAGGTTCAAGTTTTTGTAGACAACACTAAGAGTGTGCGTAGGTGAACTTATTCCAAGATCAAGCTTAGGAGGAAGACCCGTGCAAGGTGTGCACTGGACCAACACTTATACTAGTGTTGAAGAGGTCTGAGGATTTTAGACACGAAAGAATAAGGAGTGTGCCATAGGTAAATTATTCCAACTTTACAAAATCTCAGGAGGGAGAGCACAAGTCGAGACCCAACAGTCGGGCTCACAGGAGAAATCTCAAAGGCCACAGCCTTTGACACTTACCCATTTTCCCAAATTCAGAAGAACAAAGAAGCTCAAGAAAAGGAGCAATAACAGTCGTTGGATCAACTACAAGGAGAATATCTGGATCGTTGAATTCCACGTCCAGACGCCAGAAAGAGCGAGCGGAGGAGAGAATAGATCCCAGCCGCCAGATCTGGGCGTGTGAACCTACAGCTATTGGATCCAGGTAAGTGCACGAGACTTAACCTCTTTTAAAGTGCATAGAAGAGCAGGATAGTCGAAGTCTCGAAGTGGGTCAGGACCGTCCATCGTCCAAAGAGATAGTTGGCGACAGATCAGAGAGTTCATGAGAGAGAGAGCTCTGGGAGATTTGCGTGGAGCAGAAGCAAAATCGTCGAACTCACAAAGGGCAAAGAAAATCCAGACTATGGGATATTGAAGGGATGTGTGGCGAGAGATCCTACATCCCATAGGAGCGAGTGCAGAAGAGTTGGGAGAAATCTCGAAGAGCCAGGAGTCGAAGCAGATCTGGGTCTTCCAAGCCAAAGGGACAGGTGTCACCAAATCTTGCACTCTGGAGCATAAGAACTTCAGAGGAACTGGATAGTGGAGGTGCGAGGATTCACAAAGGCTGGAGTCCCGAAGTCATCCCATTCATCCATTGGGGAAGGATGCATGGTAGAATATATGCCACTTCGAAGAAAAGTTACTCTGGGAGAACAACGAATTGGGTGGAGCCAGAACTCTCGAAGGCCGAAGCGTCAGAGTCCATCTAGGTTGTACATCGTAATTGGACGAGTGTCAGTAGATTGTGAACTCTGTAGACTTAACACTCCGGAGGTTTTTGTGAGAGTTGGTTCGGAACTTCCCGAAGCGTCGAAGCCCAAAGTTATTGTGGACCATTGATCCCAAGGGAGAGCGTGGACCGTTGATCTGCAAGGGGACACATGGAGGACGGAGGCTCACTATGTTGGAAATCCACTTCGGAGGATTTATGGAGTGTGCATGTGGATTCGGCGGAAGTTTGAATTCTGAAGAAAGAGGCTAAGTCGTCGATCTCAACGAGGAACAAGGATCATTGATCTTGTTTTTGTGGTTTCGGAGGATTGTGACTCCGGAAGAATTGGTCTTTGCGTGAAGTGAGAATGTCGGGAATTCGAAGCTCCGATGTGCCTTTTGAATAGGTGTGTGGTCACAGTTTGAGGTCATAAGAGGAGAGGGGGGCTAGCGAAAGGAGCTAGTGCCCACCAGTTTAAAACTGCCAAGAACGCAAAGAAAAGGGCCCGCGGGTTACATAGGACCTGCGCCTGATGAGAAAAATGGGCCTATGTAGAATTGATTTGGGGGCTAGCAAGGTCCCAAAGAGATGATCCATCTCAGAGATTTGAACAATCCTAGACCGAGAGGTCGCGCAACCCCTAGGAGGGAATGAGGGTTGCATCACATTTCTTCCATCAAAACCTAGTTTGATAAACCATTCAACACACAAATATGTTATCTACACTCAAAACCCAACACACTCCACCATGAATCACAGAAAAAGAACCATGACAATTTGATCTCAACCATAAACCATACTTTTGAATCATGAACCAGATGAAATCATGCAATATATGAGAGATATCAACCATGACAATTTATCTATGCTTGCAAAATCCATGGGTTGGGTGCTTGGAATGGTTGCCCTGTGAAATCATCCACCTCCATGAACTCCACTACTCCAAAATTGATGAAGGGTGAATGAAAACGAATGAAGGAGAAAGAGGAAAATACCCCCAAATCAAATTTGCATGGGAGGGAGTGTGTGGCATTCTCATGCCTTTTCTTGGTATTTGTGCAAGTGTTTAAAACATATTGCCTCCCTTTCCCTTCACGACTTGGTGGTTGGGGATGTTGGCTAGTGTAAGGTTGTTTAGTCATGTCCTTGGTGGGAGGTCTGGAGTTCAATCCTCCCAGCTGCCAACTTTTGCTAAAAACACTTGATTTATTTATTATTTATTTTTAATTGAAATATCTTTTTATTTGTGCCCAAGGTGCATTTGGCCAATTTTAAGCCATTTTTTCCCTTGATTTCTTAAGGCTTAAANAGGTGGGTTGAAGGCAGAGGTGAAGATGGCTACTGAAGGCCATAGGTGTGGTTAAGGCAAGGACCGCCAGCAAAAAACCAAGGTAGATATGGATAAAGAGCTTGAGGAAATTAGAGCAGAGCTCGACAGGATAACGTTGAAGATGCAGTAGGAGAAACAGGTACATTGGAGGTATGAGTGGCCCATGAAGCAGGGAGAAAGATGGCATGTTCGGAAGTTGTTGGCCAGAAGGCAACAACAAGTGTTGAGGAGGTGGTTGAGGAAATTTGAAACCCTCGGTGACAAAGAGGAGAAGGTTTGTAATCCAGATTTTGGAGAAAGCCTCAGTGATGAGGAGGTGGAGAGATCAGTTAGAGATATCGTAAACTGCCAGGAGGGCAGAGATGAATTTCAAATTTGCTAGGTGGGAAATGAGTTGAGATCAATGGAGGATCTCATAAACTGCCAAGAAGGGAGTAGCGAACTTTCAAATTGCCAAGTGGACAATGAAATGAGATCAGTTGATCTCATAGACTGTCAGGAGGGCAGAGAAGAAGTCCCAGATTGCCAGGTGGGAAAGGGAGAGGAGAGGAGACTCTCTGAAAGTCTCATGAACTCAACTGAGAGTTCATATCGGCAAGGAGTGTTGACATAGGAGGATCAAAAATGCATTTTTATCATTGGGGGAATTCAGGTATTCCTACCAAGCAGCCCAGTTGAGGCCAGAGTATGTGTTGCAGATGTAGCAGCAGAAGGATAGCCAGTTGTAACTGTCATAAAGGGGGAGAAGGAGAAGACATTAGAATCTACCCAAGCAGTAGCAGAAGAAGAAGAGCATTCAGAGGAATTGCTCAGAAATTTCATCCAAGAAGTTGAACAGGAGATGACTGCAGCACTGAAGCCTGCAGTAGAAGAGGAAGCAAACAACATGGACTTTCCTGAGTTGTACAAAGAACTAGAAGCCCCGGAGAGAAGGGTGATAGTGCAAAGTCAGCACATCCAACAAGCTAAGTTGGAAACAAATGAAGAAGCATGCCAATCTAGGGAACAACTGGAAGAAGTTGGGAGTGCACCAACAAGAGAACTAGCAAAAGTTAATATGTCAGAGGAGGAAGCTGAGCAACAACTCAGTGACGAGACTGCAGAATTGGAGTCTACAGAAGAGTGGCAAGTCAAGGCCATAAGAGATGAAAGCAACATGGGAAATCAATATGATCTGCCCTTTTATCAGCATGAGGAGATGCAACAGGGTTGTCTGCATGAAAGGAGGAGCCAACCAGAAGAGGTCATTGAGGAGGACGTAGAGGAGATCAGAGAGATTATGTTGAGGTCAACACATGAGACTATTAGCAGGAGGAGACTAAACAGAACATAACCTACAATAGTTGCAGGGAAGCAACAACAACATAGCAGAGGAGCAGGTAGACAGCTCCAAGGGAGAGTTTGGGATCCAGGGGGATTTCAATAGTGGAGCAGAGGAGATCATGAGCAGGAGCTCATGATTTTCCTAGCAGTGGAGTATGATGCAGGAGCATCCTTTCCACCTAAGCATGTTCCAACATTCCAGCTCATCAAAGCGCATTCAAGGAGGGGAGAGGCAACACCCCTCTCATTTTGCCCTCAATTTAAAAAATTCAATGTAATTTAAATGCAATTAAATTTTGTAAGGCTGATAAGAGCCGAGTTGATGCCTTTGTACAACTAGAAGTTAGAGTCGCCTTTAATGGCTAGTTGTAAGTTGATCTAGATCTGATTCGGACTAGATGGTCATTCAATGTAATCTGCCTCAGTAGATAGGCGTTGTAAATGGTGATTAGACACCACTAAAGTAGTTGGAGGGAAAGGCTCAATGAGTCTCCTCTTGTATAAAGATTTGTAACGTATTCCCCATAGAGGCTACTGAAAGTAGTTGAGAGCTGCTAAAAGTGATAGAAAATCATCGTAAGCCAAGGAGAGAAGAGTCGAGACTCTGTTGGAGTCCGAGATTTTGTACACATTGTAAACATACATTCATATTGATACAAAGAGCATTTTTCCCTGCCTATGAGTTTTTTGTGTGTTTATGTGTTTTACGAATGATTATCTGTGTGTGTTTATGAATGCATGTTGTAGATGCATGAGATAGGTTTCATCTGTAGGATTAAGATAGACTTCTCTATCTTTGTGAGTTTGTTGAATTATTTCTGGGTTCTTTAGGCTAAATGGAAGGAGTGCATGACAGAGTGCTAAGAACTCTGTGAGCCAACACAAGGAGTGTGTATCTGAACTCTACTTTGAGTTCAGAGGAGAACGTGTCAGGAGGGCACACACGAACATCTATAGACTAAGAGAGGAAACTCAAGGTAATTGAACACCTTGGAGGGGAGATACTGTGCAGAGAAGGCACATAAGACAGAGTTGTTAAACGCTCTGTAGAGATCTGCCAGGTGGGCATTGAGCAGGTGCAAGTGTGCACAAGTGAACTTTGTTTCGAGTTCAAAGAGAAGAGAAGTGTCAAGCAGAAGACACCCCAAAGTTATTGAACACTTTAGTAAACATACAAGAGAGATACTTCATATTTGTTGAACACTATGAAGGAAAGGGATCAGCAAGGAGTGCTTTGAGCAGGTGCAAAGAGTGCACCAGACCAACACATTCTGAAGTGTTGGGAGAGGTTGAAGGAACCAGAGTTGTTAAACACTCTGGAGAAACGAGCTCTGCAAGTGTGGATTGAGCAGATGCAGAAGATGCATCAGTGAACCTGAAGGATTTCAAGAAGCAGGAGGAAGACCTGTGCAAGAAATGCACCAGGCCAACACTTAGACAAAGTGTTGAAAGTCTGAAGTCGTCTAAAGGCCCATTCGAGCGCAAGGAGTGCATGAGAACTTTAATTCGAGTTTTGGGAGAAAGGTTTCTAAGAGGGCACACCATAAGGTTAAGACTCAGAGGATATTTGAGTGCAAGTCTACACAAAGAGCGCAAGGAGTGAGCGAGTGAATTCTCAGAATTCAAGACTCAAGGAGTGAAGTTGTGCAAGGAATGCACAAGGCCAACATCATGTTGAAGTGTTGGTAGAGGCTCTGGAGGAAAAGAGCGCAGAGTGTGCCAGGAGGGCATTATAAATCCTTTGAAGGAACAAAGGGCCAAGACTCTTATAAAAGTTGAGCAAGTTCAAAGCTCAAGAGAGTTAGTGTCGTCATGCGCAGAAAGACCTATGTAAGGAGTACAAAAGGCATAGATAGTCTAAGTTCTAGACTGTGGGAGAAGCACAAGTGTGCGCTCATACTTGATCAAAGTGTTGAAAAAAGCTCAAAAGGAATAGCGCAAGGCATGCATAGGAGAACTTGCTTCAAGTTCGAAAATCTTAGGAGGATGAGTGCTAAGTGCCAGCAGGGCGCAAAAATTCTTTGAAGAGGAGCAGAAGGCCGAGACCTTTTAGAAGACCGAGTGATTTCTAAGCTTGGGAGAGATAGTACAAGTGTGCACAGAGACTCTACAAGGCGTGAAAAGGCCAAGGATCTTTACAGGTTCAAGTTTTTGTAGACAACACTAAGAGTGTGCGTAGGTGAACTTATTCCAAGATCAAGCTTAGGAGGAAGACCCGTGCAAGGTGTGCACTGGACCAACACTTATACTAGTGTTGAAGAGGTCTGAGGATTTTAGACACGAAAGAATAAGGAGTGTGCCATAGGTAAATTATTCCAACTTTACAAAATCTCAGGAGGGAGAGCACAAGTCGAGACCCAACAGTCGGGCTCACAGGAGAAATCTCAAAGGCCACAGCCTTTGACACTTACCCATTTTCCCAAATTCAGAAGAACAAAGAAGCTCAAGAAAAGGAGCAATAACAGTCGTTGGATCAACTACAAGGAGAATATCTGGATCGTTGAATTCCACGTCCAGACGCCAGAAAGAGCGAGCGGAGGAGAGAATAGATCCCAGCCGCCAGATCTGGGCGTGTGAACCTACAGCTATTGGATCCAGGTAAGTGCACGAGACTTAACCTCTTTTAAAGTGCATAGAAGAGCAGGATAGTCGAAGTCTCGAAGTGGGTCAGGACCGTCCATCGTCCAGAGAGATAGTTGGCGACAGATCAAAGAGTTCATGAGAGAGAGAGCTCTGGGAGATTTGCGTGGAGCAGAAGCAAAATAGTCGAACTCACAAAGGGCAAAGAAAATCCAGACTATGGGATATTGAAGGGATGCGTGGCGAGAGATCCTACATCCCATAGGAGCGAGTGCAGAAGAGTTGGGAGAAATCTCAAAGAGCCAGGAGTCGAAGTAGATCTGGGTCTTCCAAGCCAAAGGGACAGGTGTCACCAAATCTTGCACTCTGGAGCATAAGAACTTCGGAGGAACTGGATAGTGGAGGTGCGAGGATTCACAAAGGTTGGAGTCCCGAAGTCATCCCATTCATCCATTGGGGAAGGATGCATGGTAGAATATATGCCACTTCGAAGAAAAGTTACTCTGGGAGAACAACGAATTGGGTGGAGCCATAACTCTCGAAGGCTGAAGCGTCAGAGTCCATCTAGGTTGTACATCGTAATTGGACGGGTGTCAGTAGATTGTCAACTCTGTAGACTTAACACTCCGGAGGTTTTTGTGAGAGTTGGTTCGGAACTTCCCGAAGTGTCGAAGCCCAAAGTTATTGTGGACCATTGATCCCAAGGGAGAGCGTGGACCGTTGATCTGCAAGGGGACACATGGAGGACGGAGGCTCACTATGTTGGAAATCCACTTCGGAGGATTTATGGAGTGTGCATGTGGATTCGGCGGAAGTTTGAATTCTGAAGAAAGAGGCTAAGTCGTCGATCTCAACGAGGAACAAGGATCATTGATCTTGTTTTTGTGGTTTCGGAGGATTGTGACTCCGGAAGAATTGGTCTTTGCGTGAAGTGAGAATGTCGGGAATTCGAAGCTCCGATGTGCCTTTTGAATAGGTGTGTGGTCACAGTTTGAGGTCATAAGAGGAGAGGGGGGCTAGCGAAAGGAGCTAGTGCCCACCAGTTTAAAACTGCCAAGAACGCAAAGAAAAGGGCCCGCGGGTTACATAGGACCTGCGCCTGATGAGAAAAATGGGCCTATGTAGAATTGATTTGGGGGCTAGCAAGGTCCCAAAGAGATGATCCATCTCAGAGATTTGAACAATCCTAGACCGAGAGGTCGCGCAACCCCTAGGAGGGAATGAGGGTTGCATCACATTTCTTCCATCAAAACCTAGTTTGATAAACCATTCAACACACAAATATGTTATCTACACTCAAAACCCAACACACTCCACCATGAATCACAGAAAAAGAACCATGACAATTTGATCTCAACCATAAACCATACTTTTGAATCATGAACCAGATGAAATCATGCAATATATGAGAGATATCAACCATGACAATTTATCTATGCTTGCAAAATCCATGGGTTGGGTGCTTGGAATGGTTGCCCTGTGAAATCATCCACCTCCATGAACTCCACTACTCCAAAATTGATGAAGGGTGAATGAAAACGAATGAAGGAGAAAGAGGAAAATACCCCCAAATCAAATTTGCATGGGAGGGAGTGTGTGGCATTCTCATGCCTTTTCTTGGTATTTGTGCAAGTGTTTAAAACATATTGCCTCCCTTTCCCTTCACGACTTGGTGGTTGGGGATGTTGGCTAGTGTAAGGTTGTTTAGTCATGTCCTTGGTGGGAGGTCTGGAGTTCAATCCTCCCAGCTGCCAACTTTTGCTAAAAACACTTGATTTATTTATTATTTATTTTTAATTGAAATATCTTTTTATTTGTGCCCAAGGTGCATTTGGCCAATTTTAAGCCATTTTTTCCCTTGATTTCTTAAGGCTTAAACAAGGTCATACGGTGTAAGAATCAGGTAAATGAGGGTTCATTAGAAAGCTTATCCCAAGCACAATTAGTTAGAGTGGTCATATTTGCTTAAAATTTATCATAACTCCTTATTATAATTATATTAAGGTCGGGCTTGTTTGCGTCCCACCTAGTGACCAGTGAAAGGGGCCAATGTTGAAAATTTTGCAAACTAAGTCCTCACCTCGAGAAATTTGAACTAACCAGACTTGACATAGGGAGTTTTGATAAGGGAGTGTTTCATAACTCCAAAATAATCTTGGGATGGACTAGCTTTGGGGAAAAATATTATGGTCCCAAAAAAATCTGAACAAGGTCGGATTGAGCATGCTTGAGTGTCGACAAGATACTGTTGGATACAACGACATTGATGAACATCATGAAGATGTCCAATAGGTGATAGCAGGCTAGGGAACACTGTAACTATGAAATCCATTTAGCCTTACTAACCCTTTGATTAATAACTAAGGCATTGACTTAACTTAAATTTGAACCCTGTAACTGACTTAAACTTAGACCAAGTGACTTAAAATTGATGATTGATACTCTTCTAGTGTCTGATAAGTCACTATGTGCTGGAATGAATCAATGAATGTAACCTCATGATGCTCTTTAATGGGGCAAGACCCATAATGACTATGACTACTACCACTTTCTTTGACTAGAATCAGGGCTTGATAGGTCGCTCAGAACAACCCTCCCGCTAGCCTAGGAAGATATAAAAATGAGAAACATCATGTTGAACCCAAAGTAGATTTTTGGGTCAACAAATTTTATGTCAACTAGGGGAGACATCAGTTTTCTCAAACTAACATACATATAGATTTCTACTATATGACATGCAAATTTTAATTTTTTGTAAAAAATGATAAGTCACATATTATCTTTGAGAGTGTTTTTTTGATAAACAATGCCATATAAAAAGTTTATTTTGAATAATTGACTTACATCTTTATCGTTCGTGAACATATTTATGACATTACTTTGAATTTTTTCTCTTTTCTTTTAACATAAATCATTCTCATTCCACTCTAGTTTTCATGGTATTGAGTAAATCAACTTTTTTTTGGTCTCTTAAAGTCATTTTCCACTTTCGTGCATTGGTTCAATGTAACATCCTGACTCTGTCCACTACAAATCATAAATTAAAGTATTTGGTATATAGTCAATGCACCCAATAATATGTTTTGGCTCTATGCCCATTATGCTTAAAAGTGCATTATCCAGTGTGGAAGATAATAGGAATCTTTGTTACAATAAATCATTTGATGTTGGTTTATTTGTTTTCAAAATATTAGATTAAACTGCTCTAAAAAGATTTTGAGTGTGTGTTTGCAACATGCAGTTCGATTATGCTTTTGTTCATAGAATATCTTTATTGTAGCCTCATTTCTTAGGGCTATCAAAGCTATATTTCTTGTTTTGCTATTGATGCATCGATGTTGATTTAGCATCTCCTCTATTGACAAGGGTTATTTGGGTTTTAGGTGTCTAAATATATCCTCTATAGTATTTTATGTGTGTTGTTCCTATCTTTTCCTGTTAGATGGACGCATCATGCTTTGTAGTTAACACCTCAAGTAATTTCTATCAAAACACAAAATTGGTTTTCTAAAAGCAAAAAACAAAGAAGTGTTATGTTGACCATTTAATACTATAGATTTTTCGTGTGCTCTAGGAAAGTTAGTTGATTATAAGCTATTACAAAAGTTCAAGTTCTCCTTGCAAATTTCTAGGGAGCTACTATTGACATTTAAGTCCATTTGTTTTTTGTCTAATTTGAGCATTGCAACTATCAATAACATAACGTAGCCATGCATTATGCAATCTAATAAGAATGCTCAGTTTCATTGATAAAAGAGATCATTTTTCCTATTGGTTGATAGGTGTTGTATCTATTTGGTCTTTTGAAATTTATGCATTATACCTTCTAGTGGGTACTTCAGAAAAATTGTTTGCCACATGAAAGCAAAATATCAACTTTTATTGGACTCCTATAATCATTTTTCGCCCTAATGCATTGGTTCAAAAATTGGATCCAATGTTTTATGAACTTAAAAAAATTGTTACCAAGAAAGCAACATTGTAGTTTGCATACATTTATTTTGATTAATGCGAAAATATAATGTGGTCTTATTTACATTTTCGTGCTTTGTGCCTTTGATAAACACTAAAAGTACAACTTGTATAAAAGCAATTTTTTCGATATCATATTTTTCTTTCTTCTAATTGTTATCTATTTTTTTCCATTTTTTACATTCAGTTGTAAAGTTGTAATGGGATTTACTTCTCTATGTCTCAAACATATTGAATTAATGTAAAAAATAAAAAATAAAAAAATTGTTTCCTATTCACTTCCTAAGACAATATTCCCCTTTACATTTCTCTGTTATGTTTTTTTCTCTTAACCTCTTCTACTCTTGAACCTATAAGACGATAAGACACAGCGGAGAATGAAATCATATATCGATTGAATATATTATGGTGTTTAAATATAAAAATTAAACTGATATAAGAGCAACATGGAGATTGATGGCGATGAATGCGGTCGATATTGTCACCAATATTGGTTGGCATGTAATCATATCTCGATTGTTATTACTTATATCGAGCAATATGAAATCATATACCAACCCAAATATTATGGGTATATAATGACAAAATCTAAATTTACGATATGCATGTAGCATGGACATTGATGGACGTTACTTACTTATATCAATGGATATCCAATTTTAAAACTCTTTATATGTGATAAGATCTTCAAGTGGTTGATTGATATATACGTGTGTGTGTGTGTGTGTGTGTGTGTGTGTGTGTGTGTGTGTGTATGTAGATAGACATGAGATATTTATTGATCTTGTTTTTTCCTTCCCTAAGAATGATTGAGATTTTTTCATGCATTGACAGATCCAAATTCTTCTAAACTTTTTGTTTATATGCAACTTTGAGCTAGTGGGGTCATTTCCCAACACTGACTGACATCATCCAAGGAGAATTTCTAGGCCTATGCCCTGTAGTGGTCATTAACAATACAAGGAGTTATTTTTTGTGAATTCTTTCGATATCCAGTTACATGTTTTAATGGAGCCTCGGGACCAGTTGCCTCCATGAAATTTAGAAGGAATATGTTTTGTCCAATGCAATATTTTGACTAATATTTGCTTCCATTTCCTCTTCCACTGCCTCGTTTCATAAATAATAATACCAATATTCTAATCTCAAGGTCATGGTCTA
>JZKD02S0631982.1:255114-266606 GCA_000966675.3 Picea glauca | reverse complement strand
TGTATTCTGAGAGAGGAGACTGTGAGAGAAAGAAGAGGAAGTTACAACGGGTTTTGCTGTAGGTTGTATCCCTTCATTTGCTAGATAATAATAAAGGAAGGACCTGGAAATTTCTTTGGTGGATGTAGCCCACACTGGGTGAACCATGTAAATACGTGTCTCTCTTGTATTGTGTGTCTTCTGTGTTTTGTTTCTGCATTTTTTTTATTTTATTGCTCCGCGGTCCTGTTTTTCTAACAAGATCTTATGATCTCTATTTATAAAAAATGTCTCCAAAATAGTTTTTCCACATAATTTTAGGGTAAACCAAAAGACTATGGGTCAACAACCATAATATTTCCCCTTTTACAATATAATACTAAACAATTCACTTAAAATTGACTTTTACACAAAAATAAACCCTAATTCAAAGTGACGTCACCCCTTTAGGTGACAATTTGACACTAGGAGCAAGTCCTTGGTGTTGGAGGAGTGTATTTATGCTTCCCAAAGCCACATTTCAATCATCCAAGTCATTTTATTCATGGTGAAATCATCATTCTCCTCAAAACATCCTTGTGACAATGAATGATAGCCTCACCACCAAACCCTAGCCCTCCTAGGTGATGTCATGCCTCTAAAGGTGACGTTTTGCCTCTGCTAGGCAAAGAGTTTGGCATGTGAGGGATAGGTTATATCATTCACAATGTCTTATAGGCCTCTGAAGGTATGACTCTATCATTTGACATGCAGGCCCTTGGCACCCACCTATGGGATTCAAGCCCCATGGAAGCCCAATATAGGCTTGTTCCTCCAAAACTGTCCACCAACTAGGTCTTGAAAAAACAAATAAGCACGCCCTCCAAGGATCTCAAGTAGAAATATCATGATAAGTAAATAAATTCAATAAATGGGCCACATTATCACGTGCATCAAATATTACCCCGCCAAACAATTAAGTTTTCAAAGACATTATGCGACTTTCCAAGATTGGATATGGGAGGGTTGACAAGGTGTCCTATTGTGCAGATATTCCCCAGGTCAACACGATAAACATTGACGTGGAGACATTTTAATCTATACATAGAAAAAGGATATGGTTGCAGGTGAATTGTTTTGATTTTTAAGTATTTTATTTAAATAAAAAAAATATATTTTAATCGGAAAAAAATGTTTATGAAGTAAATTTTTAAATCAGATGTTGGTAATGTGCAATTTTTTTTTAGAGATTAATGTTAGGCAAGGAAAGAGAAAAAATCACACAATTGAAATAATGATTTATGTGGAAACCAATGTTAGGCAGGGGAAGACCAACAATCACACAATTGACACAGTGATTTACGTGGAAACCCAATACGGGAAAAACCACTGGGAAATGATAATTGGTATTCTTATTATTCAAGGGAGAATTACAATAGCCAGTCACATGCATACAACCATCATATCCTCTCTTCCCAAAAACCATGCTACACTACATTGGTCCTCTTCACCTCTATGAGTATGCTCATATATATAGAATCTATCATATAGTTAAACAACTTGATTACAATATGATCCATCAGTTACACAACCTTTTCAATGAAGAATGCTTGCATGCACATTCTAAATTTCGCTGATGTGCATGATACTGCATGGGAAATTAGTTGGGATGTTTTCAACAATATTCAACTGGACAACAATTTACTTGATATCTCATGCCCAAATTTATTTATCACCTTTCCTCCAAGCCAAGCAAAGCCAAACACCATCACAACTCTGCACCTTATCTAACATTATTGTTACGTGAACATGTTTGCATGATTCGCTCCAGTATGTACCATTCCTCCTCCATCAGTAATATGTCTTATAAACCGATGCACTTGTCCCATTTTGATATGCTGGACTATTAATCAAATGCACAAAACTTTGACCACCAAAAAACACCTCATCCTATGCCTTTCCAGACTTACCTAATATATCCTTGCATTCTTGGAAGACATAACCTGAGGTAGGTGATCTGGATTTAGCAGCGGAACGAGATGATTAACAGAGTGAATACAATGAAAATAGATATAGGAAGAATAAAACAAATATCCAATGAACAATGTCTTCTATTAAATAATGAAATAGGTTGAAACTGTAAAGCTGTAGAACTGAAACTTGCTCGAATGGTGGTAGCTATCTCTGAGAAGAGATGTGGCTACTACGCACATCCGTTTGAGTAGAATGGATTACAATGAGGCTCTAGAGGCCCTTTTCATATTAATCATGAATTCCAAAACCCTAGACATCCAAAAACCTAACCCTAGAAGGTGAAACGCCAAAAGTCATGTGGGCCCTATGGGTAAGTTGGTGTAATTTGGTACCTCAACTTCCTAGGGTCATAAATTTTGCATACGAACTCCGTTTTAAGTGCGTGATAGCCCATTGGAAAGGTATTTTAGAAAAATACACATTCCACCATCAGACTCTGACTTTGTCTACAGTATGAATGTGGCGAGCCAAAAAAACAACGTTTAGGGCCCCAAAACAACTCTGAAAGTACAACAAGATGTGTTGACATGAAAACATACAAAATAATCCAGTTGGATTAGGCGAGAGGCCACCCATATCCACTTGGAGAATGCGTGGGGCTTCAGACAACCCCATAAGTGTAGAAATCACAATTATAAAGCAATACCGAAGGACGTGTTGAACAAAAAAAGACACAAGGAGCTAGTTGGAATAGGTGGGTGGCCACCAATATCTACTTGGATCAATCCTCCTCCCTTAGAAAGAAATGGTCTCCATTGCATTGAGTTCTCCCATTAGGTGAGGAAACTTCTACTGGATTTGGCCCCAGGTGAGCCACTTGCCTTGGTGTAGGAGTTTCCCTTCCTTCACAAACCAATAAAGCTAGATCCACTGTTGGAGATTTCCCTTGACATGTGTGTCCATGATCTGATCGGTGGATGCTTGTTCCATGCAGTCAGGGTTGAGCTATGTTGGTGTCAGCCGTTCGACGATCTCAGAGGTGTCTAATAATAGTGAAGAATATGGCCTAAGGAGGGCCACATTGAATAATGGATGTAGACCAAGGAAGGGTGGAGTGTTGAGCTCAAAAGAATTGCTACCCACATCCTTGGTGATAGTGTAAGGCCCATAATGAAGTGGGTGAATATTCTGATGGGGCTTGGTGAGGCGCTCCTTCAACAAATGTAACCAGACTTTGTCACCAACTTAAAACTAGTGTGGTACCCTATGTTGATAGTGGCGCTTCTTGTACTTAGCATTGGATTTCTGTAGAATATCATGGACCTGTTGGCGGATGTTTTGAATCCGATCAATGAATCTGGTGGCTTTGTCGATCATAGACTAATTAGGGGAAGAGTCTGTCTGTGCGGTGGCAAGAGGAAGTGCAACATCAATGGGTCCCAAGGGTTGGAATATCAGACCCACCTAAAATGGGATATGGCCAGTGGAACTATGGAGAGCCCTGCTGTAGCTGCGTTGGACATATGGGAGACTCTCGTCCCATGTATGGGGATGCTTAGAATTTTACATGCGTAGGATGCACACAATCATCCAATTGACGACCTCAGTTTGGCCATCGATTTGGGGGTGGAAAGAAGTTGATTTTGTGAGCTTGGTGATCCATATTTTATGAGCATAATGAAATGACTACAGATTATTAACATATTCTTAACATATAATAATAGAGATACAATAAAATTGGTTTTCTATTCAATAAGGAAATAAGCTGAAACTGTAAAGTGCAGCGGAAAACAAGCTTGCTAGGATGGTGGCGACTTATCTATGAGAAGAGATGTGATGGCTGCAGTCATCTGCAAGAAGATGGTTACAATGTGGCTTTGAAGGCCTTTTACAATAAACGTGAATATAAAAAACTCTAGACATAAAAAAAACTAACCCTAGGAGATGAAGCGCCAAAAGTTAGGTGGGCACCGTTTGGGTAAGTTAGTACATCAAATTCGCGGGGTCGTAACTTTTACATACGATCTCCCTTTTAGGCGCACGATAGACCATTGGAAAGGTATAATTGAGAAGAACGATTCCAGACTAGCCTAGATAAGTGCCTTTAGCAGTCACCTAGGCTCCAAATCCCCAAAAAATGTCATTTAGGGCCTTAGAACGACCCCAAAAGTTTGGAACCCGAAAAACTGCCAAGGTGGAAAACTATTTTTCGAGCTAGTGGAATAGGTGGGTGGTCACCGATATCCACTTGGATAAATACTCCCTCCTTAGGAAAGAATGGTCTCCATTGCGCTGAGTCCCCCCATCTGATGAGGAGATTTCTACTGAATTTGGCCCTGAGTGAGCCACTTGCCTTGGTGCAGGAGCTGCCCTGCTTTGATGACTCGATAAAGATGGATCCTTTGTTGCCTAGTTACCTTCATATGTGTTTCCACAATATGATAACTGGATTCCTGTTGTATGCAGTCGAGGTTGAGATCTATTGGTGTCACCTATTTTTCTACTTCTGAGGTGTCCAATAATGGTGGGAAATAAGGCTGAAGGAGATCCACGTTGAACACTGGGTGTAGGCCAAGGAAAGGAGAAATGTTGAGCTCAAAAGAATTATCCCCCACAACCTTGATGATGGTGTATGACCCATAATGGAGTGGGAGAATATTTCGATGGGGTCCTGTAAGGAATTCTTTCTGCAAGTGCAACCAAAATTTGTTGCCCACCTAAAACTTATGTGGCACCCGATGTTGATCATGGTGCTGCTTGTACTTGTCATTGGACTTCTGTAGGATATCCTAAACCTGTTGGAGGATGTACTGGATCCTCTCAATGAACCGGATGGCTTTGTCGGATTCAATTGGAGCAGGATATGAGTCGACCAAGGTGAATGCAAGGGGATGTGCAACATCTATGGGACCCAATGGTTGGAATCCCAACCCCACCTGAAAGGGGCTGTGGCCGGTTGAGCTATGCATGGATCCGTTGTAGCTATGATGGACATAGGGAAGACTCTCATCCCATGTGCGAGGGTGCTTGGAATTATACATGTGAAGGATATGCACAATCATTCAATTTACGACCTCGGTTTGGCCATGTTTCTGGGGGTGGAAGGCCATGGATTTGGTGAGCTTGGTGTCCAATAGTAACCAGAGGCTTGACCAAAATGTGCTGAGAAATCATCTATCCCAATATGAGACAATGGTTTGTGGGATTCCAAAATGTACCCAGAATCGTTCAAAGAAAATCTTGGTAGTGGCTTCCACTGTGATGCTCTTCTTGCAGGCAACCAAAATTGCCATCTTTGAAAAGTGATCAACAACCACAAAAACACAATCATTTCTCTGCTTGGTGGATGAGAGGCCCGACATGTAGTTCATTGATATGGATTCCCATGGCCTGTCAGGAGTAGGAAGAGGGGTGTACAAGCCCTGTTTCTCAGTGGTCATTTTGGAAATAGCACAGGCAGTGCAGGACCTGATATAATTTTTGACCTCCTGTCGAAGTTTCGACCAATAGAAATGTTTTTGTAGCATTGCCACTGTCTTTTCGACGTCGAAGCATCCTTCCACCTGAATATAGTGGGATTCCCAGATGAACTTCGCTCGCTCGCTTGATGGAATGCATATATGGCCCAGATGACACAACAACCCATCCTGAAGATGGAAATTATCGACAACTGCGTTTGCACCCAACATTTGGTAGGTGGTGGTGAAGTTCAGGTCTGTCTCATAGAGTTGGGGCGATCCAAAGGTCTCATTGCCACAACATTCTAGCACCGTGGTGAGTGCCGCGACTGACGGTTTGTTGAGGAAGTCAATGACACGATTGGTGCTTCCTGTTTTATTCTTGATGTTGAGGTGGAATTGCTGCAAGTATGTGGACCAATTTTGATGGCGGTCATTCTGTAATTTGTCTTGTGTATCCATGAATTGAGTGGCTTATGATCAGTGTGGATGATTGTCTCCCCAAGAATGTAATGTCTCCACTAGCGACAGGCTTGTACAATGGAGTACATTTATTTGTCGTAAGTAGGGTACTTACGTACAACATCTAATAGTGTCTCACTATGATAGGCCATAGGGTGGTCGTGCTAAGTGATAACGACGCCCACAACATAGTTTGAAGCATCTGTCTTGATCTCAAAGGGTTGTTGCAGGTCTGGTAGTGAAAGTACTGGGGCTGAGCACAAGTGCTGCTTCAAATCATCGAATTCTTATTGTTGGGATCAACCCCATGCAAATTTTTCCTTACCACCACCCCTAGTTATTTGGAAGAGAGCCCATGCAATATGGGATAATCCCAACACGAACCTACGGTAGAAATTGGCAAGGTCCAAGAAACTCCGAAACTCAGTGAGTGTGGTTGGGGCTGGCCAGTCGCATATGACTTGGATCTTAGCTGGATCCACATGTATTCCATACTGATAAATGATGTAGCCCAGGTAATGGACCCTGTCCATGCTGAAGGATCATTTTTCCAATTTGACGTATAGCTTGTGCTGCCACAGGGTGTGCAGAACTTGCTGAATATGCTGCAAGTGTTCTGCCCAAGTCTTGCTGTAAATGAGAATGTCATCCAGATACACCACTACAAAATTATTAGTGAATGGTCACAGAATATCATCTATCATCCTCATGAAAGTGGCTGGAGCATTTGTCAAACCAAAAGGCATGACCAACCATTCAAAAAGGCCTTCCTTTGAATTGAAGGCGATCTTCGATACATCTGTTTATTCTATCGGGACCTAGTGGTAGCCAGAATTCAAATCAATCTTATTGAAGTATTTGGCCCCTGTGAGTTGATCAAGGAGGTCATCGATTCAAGGAATCGGGTATCGGTTTCTGACTGTGATTTTATTTAGAGCCCAATAATCAATGCAAAGTTGCCAAGTTCCATCTTTCTTCTGTACCAACACGATTGGGATCTTGCAAGTTGATGAACTGGGAAAAATGTTCCCCTTGTGGAAGAGTTATTGGATTTTTCACTTGATCTCCTCATTATCTAATAGAGAGAGATGATATACTGGCCTATTGGGAAGTGGTGTGCCGGGGGTCAGATCGATTGGGTGCTTGACTTGACAGTGCAAAGGTACCCC
Source organism: Picea glauca (assembly GCA_000966675.3). NCBI lineage: Eukaryota > Viridiplantae > Streptophyta > Pinopsida > Pinales > Pinaceae > Picea > Picea glauca. Next base: position 259,585 of record JZKD02S0631982.1, on the reverse strand, counting down.
GATAGGTGAGGAGAAGATATTCGAGTATTCTTCCATGACCTTATCTACTTGCTTCTACTATGTGTAGAGGTTGGCCGCAAAGACCCTGGATGTGGTTGTGATATTTCACTCATTCTAAGAGAGATTCATGAAGAAGACAAAATTCCCCGTCTGAGATATGACCTTCCTGCATTTCTTGGAAGAGATCAAATAAATAACACTAGGTGGGATTGCCTCAGGTATCCTGTACAATTTCATGTTCAAAATAATAATAAAACTACGAGGCCTAGACTCATATACAACATGATGTTTCCATAAATAAGGTTGCCCAAAATAACATCACAAAATTTGAGAAGAGAAACATCACACAATACCTTGTCTTTGAAGGGCTTGATGTCATACAACAGTCGACACTGTTGGCTGACACGAAGATTTCTCCCTTGGTGGAGCCATCCAATGGTGTAGGGTTGTGGGTGCATTTATGTTGGCAGGGCCAACCGCTTGACAACCTCTGTAGAGATGAGGTTCTTCTAGCTACCACTATCAACGATGAAGTGCACTGGGGTGCCTTTTACCCACATCTATGAATGGAAGAGGTGCTCTCCTTCTTCTGGCTCATTTGGTTCACCAGGCTAGAGCTTGGTGGTAGAAATGGTGGCACTGGGTTCCACGTCAATGATCCATATTCCCCTTTCCGGTTCTTACTCAGAGTCAGAACCCACGTCTAATTCAGAGGCTTTCACTTTGGCCACCAACGACTACTTTGAGCGACAATCAGTAGTGTTATGCTAAGGGATCTTATGGAAGTCACACCACTTCATGGTATCTTTCTTTGTCTTTCTGATGTCCTTCTTTGATTGCGGCTTGGACTGGTTTTCTTGATACTTTCCATATTTTCTTTGTCCTTTGTTATGTGGGTTGGGGCCGCCCTTTCCTGGATTTTTCTGTGCGGGGTTCCTAGGCCCAAATTGTCGCATATTTTTCTTGAGCTTCTACTCGATTTTGATGGCATATCGGTAGGCCACGCCCAAAGATGATATGTCCAGAAATTCCATTTCGGTCTGGATGTATCTATGTAGAGAACCTCAATACTTTAGCACCACATGTTGCTTTGAATATTTGATACCCATCTTGGTGCGCAAGGTATGGAAGATATTTGTGAAATCTGACATTGCTTGGTCTCTTTCTTGCTGCAATGTGATCCATTTGGTATACAAGTCATCATAACTTCCAATAGGGTATTATTGTTTCTTAATAAAATCCCTGAAGGATTCCTAGGTGGTCATGACTATAAATAATGAGGGTTTCTCTGTTTCCTTTTGCTCACAAAAAGTTTCCCACCAATATTTGACATGGGGAACGACTTTGAGGAGTGCAAGAGTAATATTTTCTCTATTCGAAAAGTTATGGATAGAAAAATACCCTTCTAGTAGATTCAACCACTTGTATACAACATCTGCTTCTATCTGACCTCAAAATATATGAATATAGAAGTTTATTTGTACCTTGAAGGGGGTAGTGCCTCCACTTGAAGAAGATGCATCGCCTGTTGGTAGCCGCCGAAGGATTTGCGTGAAACTATCCATCATCTCGTTCCTCTATTGCATGAGTGCTTCCTCAAGAAACATTTTGAAAGGATCTCCTGTCCCATCATCTTTCTTTTCTCCTACCATGAGAGGTCGCTTGGGCACACGAGAGATTTTTTCCTTAAGAGAAACAAGCTCGAGATCCATCTCTTTGTACTCTGACCTCATTGGGGACATGCATTAAGATGAAAAGGAGAAGAACACTCTGATGCCACTGATCCGTATTTTATGAGAATAAAGAAATGGCTACATATTATTAATAGATGCTTAACACAAAATAACAAAGATACAATAAAAATGGTTTTCTATTCAATAAGGAAATAAGATGAAACTGTAAAGTGCAGCGAAAAACAAGCTTGCTAGAATGGTGGCGGCTTATCTCTGAGAAGAGATGTGACAACTACACTCATTCACAAGAAGATGGTTATAATGGGGCTCTGAAGGCCTTTTAAAATAAATAGGAATGTCAAGAACCCTAGAAATCCAAAAACCTAACCCTAGGAGATGAAGTGCCAAAAGTCAAGTGGGCGCCGTTTGGGTAAGTTAGTACATCAACTTCCTGGGGTCATAACTTTTGCATACGATCTCCATTTTAGGTGCATGATAGCCCGTTGCAAAGGTCTAATCAAGAATAAAAATTTTTGAATGGCCCACCCACGTCGATCACTTGGGCCCCAAATCCCCAAAAAACGACGTTTAGGGCCTCAAAATGGCCCTAGAAGTTTGGAACCCAAAAAACTAAAACTGCCAAGGTGGAAAACTGTTTTCTAGCTATTGGAATAGGTGGGTGGCCACCGATATCCACCTATATACCTTGGTTTCCAACAGAGACCAGAGAATTGACCAAAAGGTGCTCAGGAACCTATTGTCCTGGTCAGAGATGATGGTCTGTGGTATCCCAAAGTGGACCCAAACTAGTTCGAAGAAGAGCTTGGCATTATCTACCACTATGACATTCTTCTTATAGGCTGTGAGTATGAACATATTCAAAAACTGATCAATGAACACAAACACAAAGTCATTTCCGTGCTTGGTAGATGAGAAAACAGACACGTAATCCATTGAGATGGATTCCCACGGCTTCTCAGGAATAGGAAGAATGGTGTATAATCGTTGCTTCTTGATGGTTGGCTTGGAAATGACGTAGAGAGTGTAATATCTGATATACTTTTTGACGTCCTATCAAATTTTTGGCCAATAAAAATGTTTATGAAGAATGAACACAATTTTCTCTACACCAAAATGTCCTACCACCCGACTGTAGTGGGATTCCCAAATCAGATTTGCACACTCGCTTGTAGGAACACAGAGATGGCCCAGGTGGCACAAGAGTCTATCCTGAATGTGAAAATTAGTGACAGTAGGGCCTGTACCCAAGAGCTGATATGTGGTGGCGAAGTCTGGATCTTGTTGATAAAGTTGGGGCCACTTCGATCCTTCATGTCCACAGGACTGGAGCACATTGGTGAGTGCAGCCATAGGAGGCCAAATGAGGCAGTCAACGACACAATTGGAGATACCTATCTTATACTTGATGTTGATATGGAACTACTGCAGGTAGGTGGAACACTTCTGATGCCGATCATTCTGCAATTTCCCCTATGTCTGTATGAACTACAGAGGCTTTTTATCAATGTGTATGACCGTCTCTTTCCCCAGAATGTAATGTTTCCATTGACGACAGGCTTGTATATTGGAATACATTTCCTTGTCATAGGTGGGGTATTTCTGGACAGTATTGAAGAGTGTCTCACTATGGTATGCCACAGGATGCCTGTGCTGAGTGAGAAATGCACCCACAACATAGTCAGATGCATGAGTCTCAATATTAAATGGTTGTTGCAGATCAGGCAAGGAGAATACTGGAGCTGAGCACAAGCGATGTTTCAGATCATTGAATTCTCTTTGCTGCTCCTCCCCCCACACTAACTTGGCCCTGTTATCGCTCAGTTTGTAGGATAGGTCAAGTAGCTTTAAAGGAGAAGTCAAACTGGCGTAACAGGAGCTTCCCCACCCACTGTCACCTCAATGGGGAGCTCTTTCTATTCTGGGTGGCTAATCCCAAGGGAGACGTCCCTAGTAATCTGGGGTGTTTAAGGAAAAGGATCAAGGGTTTAAGGCTCAAAGATTAAGATAAACTTTCCCTTCATAGATTACTGCCAAGAAGATAGTCAAAGAGAAGGTATTCCACTGAAAGGGCACCTGTTTGCGAGACAAGGAAAATAAAACTAAAACGTGATGCAGTGGTTAGTACTTCATAAACTAATGACTATCTTTAATATACATGAGCATAAATAAATGTAATTATTGACGAAATCAATGATTGCAATCAAAGCTATGGCTTAAAATATTACTTCCTCAATAAATACAAAATGATAATAGCATTCAATGTGTAAAATCAATCCTTGAACTAGCACAACTCATTAAATATGCTCATATATATATATTGTTGCTGCGTCAAACCTGCTAAAGGGTGACGTCAGCCCTATTCTAGGTTAGTTTTAGCTAGACAATAAAGTGGACGTTTTGCTAATTGGGCCAATGAAATTGCTCAACACTTCAATGTCTATCAAAGGATGACCTAGCCACAACTTTTATACTACTCTAAATTTCAAATGAGGCAAGACGTCATCAGAGAGTTAGGGTTAGTAAAGTCACTAGGGTTAGTTAGGGTTTCAATTTAAGAGTTTTGTGAAGGTTGTTTTAACACAAGAATCTCAACGTTTAATGTTTAGACTAGTGCCTTAGGGTAAATGGAGTCAAGGAGTAAGGCTATAGGCTTGGAAGGATATAAATCTAAGGATGGGAGAGTTAGGCTTAATGGTGCTGCAATGGCAGGGCCATGAAGTCAAAACCCTAAGGGGAGGAGGCTCATTCCGGTGTAGCTTAAGCTAGGCCTCATGCTC
>JZKD02S0631982.1:225833-240217 GCA_000966675.3 Picea glauca | reverse complement strand
ACCAACTCCCTGGTTTCTCTAGCACCAACTAGAAGGAAGCACCAACTCCCTGGTTTCTCTAGCACCAACTAGAGGGAAGCACCAACTCCCTGTGTTCAAGCACCCACTTGAACCTCTGAGGACAATAGTCCTCCCTAACACCTCCCAACCACCCTGAAATATAAATCTTTTCTTTTGAAACTTATTACAGTGATATAATGATCAACAATGGCTTATCCGACTTATCACTGTTCTGCTGCATCGCGTTGCTCTTTCTGCCACACTGCCTTTCTGCACATATCACTTGCGCTGTCTGGTCTTCTGCTTTTTATGCTCTGTGCGCCATCTCCATTCTCTGCACAGTTTCTCTTCTGTGCTATTCAACTGCTGCACTCTGATCCTTCTTCACACTTGAATCACCTTTACAAGCAACAATCACAACAACCTCCAACAACAACAACAACAACAACACCTTCACTTCTCTGTACTCTGTATTTATATCTTCTGTGCACTTTGTGCATGCAATGTTCTCCATTCCTCTACATGCTCCAACTGCACCAATCTTCTCCACCTCTCGAGTGCTCTGCGTGATCTTCATCGTAACTCTTCAGCTTCTCTGGCTGTTTTCCCAAGTGTCTTCTAGTCCTCTGGCTGAAACCATCAGTGGTTTCTGGTAGTTTCTCTTCTGGCTGAAATCGGGATTCTCGTTGCATTGTGTTCTTTGTCTCATGAATTCGCGATCCCCGAAACTCCGATACAAACTTGAATCAACAATCCAAATGCGATCTTTATTCAGCGGCTGCGATTAAATCGTGAAATCGACATTCCTGATGTCAAGTGACTTTGTCATTTCAAAGTCCCGATCCCCGACGCCTCTCCATTAAATGGAATCAACAGTTTAGATTTAACCTTAATCTGATGGCTCAGATTACATCGCGATATCGCATATCGCGAAATCGACATTCCTGATGTCAAGTGACTTTGTCATTTCAAAGTCCTGATCCCCGATACTCTGCTGACGTCACACGTGGTTTGACAGGTGTTAAATACTGCCATGTGTCACTCTGATTCATGACTTACATGTGCCTGAAGTGTTGAATCTGCCTGACACCTGTCATTCCTTGGTTGTGCCACGTGTCCCTAGCTGACGTGGTCTGCTGTCGTGAGTTGGATCGACGGTGTAGATCACATGTTGATCTGACGGTTCAGGTTCAGTCGAGATTTCTTTCTTCGTGATTTCGAGGTTTCTGTTGTAATTGTTCACGGGACTCATGAAACTCCGATGAAGCCTCCTATCGAGCTTCTCCCGGTGGCGCCCAATCGCTGCCACGCGTCCTTCCAAATGGACGGTCCCGATTATGTCGGGATATCGAGACTTTCAATGTCCCAGTTCTCACAACCTTGAGAACTCCGATCTCCCGATGGCTTATCTCCCTCGTAGCTTCTGCAGATCTGACGGCTGTCAGCCTTTCGAGAAATTTGAATGGGATCCAACGGTCACTGGATCTCTGTCTTCCTTCTCCTCTGCAAACTCCTGTATCTTGAGCTTTGCTGCGCGCATTTTCCTCAATGCTGTTCCTCTTGAGCTTTCTCGTCCGAATCTCCAAGGGATTTTATCCTTCTTATCCTACCATCTCCACTGTTTTACTTGCCATCAATGACAAGCATACGCTACTTGTTAAACTTTTGCCAACACGTTTAATGTTTAGACTAGTGCCTTAGGGTAAATGGAGTCAAGGAGTAAGGCTATAGGATTGGAAGGATCTAAATCTAAGGACGAGAGAGTTAGGCTTAATGGTGCTGCAATGGCAGGGCCATGAAGTCAAAACCCTAAGGGGAGGAGGCTCATTCCGGTGTAGCTTAAGCTAGGCCTCATGCTCCTCCCTCTTTCCTTAAAACTCTTTGGCAAAAACGGCTAGGTTTAAAATATAAATCTAGGGCTGAAAAGTGTTGTAGGGCCAAGGATCTTCAAACCCTAAAGGTCAAAACCCTAGGTGTAAAGTCAATTAGGCCTAGGACGTCTTCCTTCTTCAACTTATATTTCAAATCTAACTCAGAAAAAGAAGAATTAGTGTAGCAATGGCTAGGATATATTCTTCTTAATCAAATGGCTAAACAAGTTTTTATCATGGGGACATGAAGCAAGGACCTACTTGTGTGCTTGCTCCCTAGGGTTTCAATGATTAAGAAAAATAGCAACAATGTAACTATACATGTAAGATATTTAACCAACAACCATTCAATCAAGAAGTTTTGTATAGGAAAAACACTTACAAGTCAATGATGAGCTTATCAAACCCTAGTTGTAACACCTTCCAATGATAAAAACACCATACATATGCCAAAGATAATCCTTCCAAGTGTAGCACCTCAACTCCAAGAGCCAATAATCCAAGACAAAAGACTAAAAAGAGATCTCTCACAAGAGAGTGAGTTGTGTTATCAAAATGAGGCTCAACGTCCTCAATTTATATCATCCAAAGGACCTTTAATTACAAAAATAGGTCATTAAAATAGCCGACAAGGCTGACTTACAATAATTACACCATTTGTCACATTAAATGCTAAAATGCCAAAATTATGAGCCTAAAAGGGGACGTCAGGCCCCTCTGAGGGAGACGTTGGCCCTTATTGGGCATGATCAACATTCAGAAAGCAAAACGTTGGCCCTTCTAGGGCTCCTACAGGTTGCCACACGTGCCAAATGATCCAAGCACACTGCCACATCCTCCAAAAAATGTCTAGCCTGCCCTGGTGGCGTCCTGTCCATCAAAGCCATCATCTCGTCTGCAGGGGGTGATCCCCCCTAGGTCAATCTCTGCCAAAGTATCCTAGTGAGGATGTCCTCCTGTCTTCTTCATGCAAGGGCTCATCAAAATGTTGTCCTGCCTCTTCCATCCCAGTAACCATCTAATGGGCTCTTCAGCCCCATGGAGGTCCGAGCTAATCATCTCCCCACGTGTACGGTCCTCTGGTACCTGTCCGCCGGGTATGGTCCTGCACATCAAAGACTATGCCCTCCATGGGCTCATCAGTCCTAGAGATCATAGTAATGCAAATCATATTTCATCATTAAAGTTATCAAATAAATGCACGAAATCCCTAACATATCATCTAAGAGCTCAAAGATATTACACAGATCTACTATACAAAGCTAAGGAAACAGACAGAACAACCTATTGGGATAACACCCACAAGAGATGGAAAGTTTCCTCAGAATATCATTCAAGCCATGTTTTATGAAGTGATATGGTTTTAGGGATGTCTAGTCATAGTAAGACCAAGGGAAGGTGTTGTCCGTGGGTGCCTTTGTAGGAGGCAAGCTGTACCCGTCATGGATGCATTTTTCCAAGCCCTTATTGCCTTTATCTTTTTTATTTTATTGCTCTTCTTTCTTTTTTACTTCAAGGTCTGACTAGAGGACACTACCTTGGATTGGTGACCAGAGATAACAGTGTTACCCACTGGTATATTCGCAGAGATGATAAGGATGGCTCGTGATGAGACCCCCTTTCCTTTGGCCATGTAACCAAAGGTCATTGCCCTAGCATGGTGACCAGATGATGGCAATGTCATACCGCTGGATACCTATGAACATAATGGGCTGGCTCGTGATGAGACCTCCCATCCTCTTGGTTAGGTCTTGTTTTATTATTTTCTTAGGGTCCCTTTAGTTTCTTATCGAGAGGCTTTTTATTGCCTTCTCGGGGATCCCCTGGGCGAAGCATCTCTAGGTTTTATTTCCTATGGCTTTTATCTTTTACCAGCTGCTTTTACTGCTTGGGTCTTTAGCCCCTTCTTCCCATAGGACAAAGTGTAACCCTCAAAGGTCATCCTAATGGCCGGACTAGGGGACTGGGATGGATGAGCGGGGTATAAGATGTAATATGATAAAAATGGTGGGAGCGGATGATGGCTCTGCAAACCCCCCTCGGTGGCTAACCAAAACCCATGAATATCAACTTGCTAAGTCACCCAATCAATCACCCCAAAAATGGTCAAGTGGATTAGTGTAAGATCCAAGCAGTCATCAGAAATGTAAGGAACCTAATGCATATACAAGAAGGTTATAACGATCAAATATGACACATACCATGATACCTCGGACCAATTACCTCATGGAGCAAGATCCCTCTCCTATGCAAGTCCAAGCCGGTGGTGATGGAAACTGCTGCTGCTGATAGGACAAATCTGGCGGAGAAGGAGAAAGATGGGTCCTCCAGGACCATGCTCAAGTCAACCCTTCTCTCGGTACTCCATGTCTAGGACCTGTGGACCTCGAGACATGATCTCCTAGTTATCCCTAGATATCGGGGATAACAGGACCTACCACCACTGTTGGTCACCTGGCTGAGGGCCCTTGCACTATGGGAGAATCCCAACACGAACCGTCGGTAGAAATTGGTTAGTCCCAAGAAGCTATGAAGCTCGGTTAGTGTGGTTGGGGCTGAACAGTCACGGATGAATTGGATCTTAGCTAGATAAACATGTACCCCATGCTCATCAACAATGGAGCCCAAGTATTGGACCTTGTTCATGCCAAAATAACATTTTTCCAATTTGGCATAAAGCTTGTGATGCCAGAGAGTGCTGAAAACCTGTTGAATATGCCGCATGTGCTCCTCCCACATTCTGCTTAAGATGAGGATGTCATCCAAATATACTACCACAAAGGAGTTAGTTAAGGGTCTCAATACATCATCCATCAACCTCATGAAAGTGGTTGGTGCATTTGTTAAGAGAAAGGGAATGACTATCCATTTGTAGAGACCTCTTTAGACTTGAAGGTTGTCTTTCAGACATCAGTTGGTTCGATGGGAACCTGCTGGTAGCTAGACTTTAGGTCAATCTTGTTGAATAACTGTTCCCCTTTGAGTTATTCAAGAAGGTCATCAATCCTGGGAATGGGTTAGCGGTTCCTGACTGTGATTTTTTTTAAGTCTCTGTAATCAATGCAGAGTCGCCAAGTCTCGTCCTTCTTCTGCACCTGTACAATCGAGATTCAACAAGGGTAGGAGCTGAGTCTGAAGCGCCCCTTTTGAAGAAGCTCTTGGATTTGACACCTGATTTCTTCATTCTCCATTAGCGAGTGTTGATAGAATGTCCCATTAGGTAGAGGTGCGTCGGGGGTCAGATCAATTGAATGCTTGACTTGGCAGTGTGTCGGTACCCCTGTAGGTGAGGCGAAGATGTCCCTGTATTCTTCCACGATCCCATCCACTTGCTTCTACTAAAAAGAGAGGCATTGTGTGGAGGACATGGATGTGGTGGTGACCTTTTGCTTACTGTGAGTATGGATCATAAAGAAGACGAACTTCCTGGTTTGTGAAATGACCTCACTGCATTGCTTAGCAGAGATTAAAGAAATATCAGTAGGAGGTTCCACCTCTAGGATCATGTACAATTGTCTACCCAAAGTAATAATAAAACTGCGGGGTCTAGACTCATACACAAAATTACTCTTCCACAAATATGGTTGTCGTAAAATAACATCACAAAATTCAAGGAGAGAAATATCACACAGAACCTCATCTTTTAAAGGATTGATGCCATAAGGAAGACAACACGGTTGGCTGACACAAAGATCTATTCCTTGACGAAGCCAACTGATGGTGTAGGGCTATGGGAGTGGTGTCATTGGTAGGTCTAGTCACTTGACAACCTCTACTAAAATCAGGTTCTTCTGACTACCGTTGTCAAAAATGAAATGAATCGGATCACCCTTTACCCAAATCTAAGAGCGAAAGAGGAATTCCCCTTCCTCTGGTTCTTCTGTTTTGCTTGGCCGGACTTTGGTGGTAGCGACCATGGAACTGGGTTCAACATCAACAATCTGCTTCCCTCCTTCATGATTTGACTTAGACTCAGAATCAACCTCTGACTCAGAAGCCTTCATCTCAACCACGAGGGACTTCTTGGAGTGACAGTCATTGGTGTTGTTCCAATGACTTTTATGGTACTCACACCATTTTCACGTGTCCTTCTTCATCTTCTCATTTCCCTTCTTGTGTTGCAGCTTGGACAGATTGTCCTTAGGGCGACCATCTTGACTTGGTCCCTTGCTGTGTGGGTTGGGGTTTCCTTTGACCTACTTTGGTTGTGAGGGGTTTGTAGATTCAAACTCTCTCTGTTTCTGCTTAAATTTATGCTCGATCTTGACAACGTATATATAAGCCGTGCCCAATGAGACGATGTCCAGGAACTCCATTTCCATTTGAATGTATCTATGCAGACAACCATGGTATTTGAGAACTAGATGGTGCTCATAATATTTGATACCCAATTTGGTGCATACGGTATGAAAAATATTGGTGAAGTCTGGTACGGTTTGGTCCCTTTCTTGAGGTAGGGTGGTCCATCTGGTGTACTGGTCCTCGTAGCTTCCAATAGGGTAGTTCTATTCTTTAATGGAGTCCCAGAAGGAATCCCATGTAGGGGCCACCAAAATAATTGCAGATTCCTCCATGACCCTTTGCTTAGAGTAAGTATCCCACCAATATTTAACATGGGGAATGGCCTTGAGGAGTGAAAAAGTGATATTTTCCCTATCGGAAAAATTGTGGATCAAAAAATATCCTTCAAGCAGATTCAACCGTTTATCTACAAGATCCACATATATCAGTCCTTCAAATAACGAAATATCAAAATTTACCTGTACCTTGAAGGGGGTTTCATGGCCGATTGATGAAGATGCTTCTCTTGTGGGCAACCGTCAAAGGATTTGCGCAAAGTTGTCCATCATTTTGTTCCTTTTTCATGAGAGGGATTCCTCGAGAAACATCTTAATAGGATATCCTAATCCATCATATTTATTTTTGTCTCCCATGGGTTGTTGTCGGGCTCGGTGCGACTGATCTCGTAATGGATTGATTGGTTCGAGTCCCAACTTCTTGTACCCAGACCTTGTCAGAGACATGGAAGAAGAAAAATAAATGAAGAGAAGACCGCTCTAATACCATCGATCTAGATTTAGGAGCGGAATGAACCGATTAATAAACTGAATAAAATAACCATAGAGATAGGAAGAATAACACAAATATCTAGTGAACAATGTCTTCTACTAAATAATGAAATAGGCTGAAACTGTAAAGCTGCAGAAATGAAACTTGCTCGAATGTTGGTAGCTATCTCTAATAAGAGATGTGGATGTTACGTGCATCTGTCTAAGTAGAATGGATTACAATGAGGCTCCAGAGGCCCTTTTCATATTACTCATGAATGCCAAAACCCTAGAAATCGAAAAACCTAACCCTAGAATGTGAAACACCAAAATTCATGTGGGCCCTATGGGTAAGTTCGTGTAATTTGGTACCTCAACTTCCTAGCATCGTAAATTTTGCATACAACCTCTATTTTAGGTGCGTGATAGCTAGTTGGAAAGGTATTCATAGAACTACACATTCTGTAGTTAGACTCTGACTTAGTCTACAGTCTGACTGTGGCAAGCCTTAAAAACAACGTTTATGGCCCCAAAAGAAACCTGAAAGTACAACAAGATGTGATGACATTAAAACATACAAAATGAGACAGTTTGATTAGGCAAGAGGCCACCCGTATCCACTTGAAGATTGTGTGGGGATTTAGACAACCCCAAAAGTGTAGAACTCACAATTATAAAGCAGTACAAAAGGACGTGCTGAATAAAAACAGACAACCAATTGGAATAGGTGGGTGGCCACCAATATCCACCTGGATCAATCCTCCCACCATAGGAAGCAATGGTCTCCATTGCGTTGAGTTCCCCCATCAGGTGAGGAAACTTCTGCTGGATTTGGCCCCGAATGAACAACTTGATTTGGTTTAGGAGTTTCCCTCCCTTGACAATTCGATAAAGATGGATCCACTGCTAGCGAGTGCCCTTGAACTGTGTGTCCATGATCTGATTGGTGGATGCTTGTTTCATGCAATCAGGGTTGAGATCTGTTGGTGTCAACTATTTGATGATCTTAGAGGTGTCCAATAACGATGGAAAATATGACCTAAGGAGGTGCACATTGAATACTAGATGCAAACCAAGGAAGGGTGGAGTGTTGAGCTCAAACTAATTGCTACCCACAACCTTGGTGATAGTTTAAGGCCCATAACAAAGTGGGAGAAGCTTTCGATGGGGCCTGGTGAGACGCTCCTTCTACAAAGGTAACCAAACTTTTTCGCCAACCTAAAACTGGTGTGGTACCCTGTGTTGATCGTGGCACTGCTTGTACTTAGCATTGGATTTATGAAAAATATCCTGGACCTATTAGCGGATGTGCTGAATTCGCTCCATGAATCTGCTGGCTTTGTTGATTGCAGACTGATTAGGGGAAGAGTCTATCTGTGTGGTGGAAAATGGAAATTCAACCTCAATGGGTCCCAAGGGTTGGAATCCCAGACTCACCTGAAATGGGCTATCTCCAGTGGAAATATGGAGAGCCCTGTTGTAGCTATGTTGGACATATGGGAGACTCTTGTCCCATGTATGGGGATGCTTAGAATTATACATTCGCAGAATGTGCACAATCATACGATTGATGACCTTGGTTTGGCCATCGGATTGGGGGTGGAAATAAGTAGATTTTGTGAGCTTGTTTTCCAATAGAGACCAGAGACTTGATCAAAAGGTGATGAGGAACCTTCTATCTCGATCATAGATGATGGTATGTGGTATTCCAAACTACACCCAAACTCGTTCGAAGAAGAACTTGGCAATATCAGCTGCTGTGACATTATTCTTACAGACTGTGAGGATGGCCATCTTCGAAAACCAATCAATGAAAACAAACACCTAGTCATTTCTGTGCTTGGTGGATGACAAACAAGACATGTAATCCATTGAGATGGATTCATACGGCTTCTTGGGAATAGGAAGAGGGGTGTATAATCCTTCCTTCTTGATGGTTGGCTTGGAAATGGCGCAGGAAGTGCAAGATCAGATATACTTGCTGACGTCGTGTCGATGTTTTGGCCAATAAAAATGTTTCTGAAGCATGACCACAATTTTCTCTAGGCCAAAATGTCTTGCCACTCGACTGTAGTGGCTTTCCCAAATCATCTTTGCATGCTCTCTTGTAGGAACACAGAGATGGCCTAGGTGGTATAAGAGTTCATCCTGTATGTGAAAATAAGTGACAGTGGTGCATGTACCCAAGAGATGATATATGGTGGCGAAGTCCAGATCTTGCTGATAAAGTTGGGGCCACTGTGATGCTGCATGTCCACAGGACTGGAGCAGAGTGGTGAGGGCAGCCACACGAGGCCGACTGAGGCAGTCAGTGACATGATTGGAGATACCTATATTATACTTGATGTTGATATGGAACTGTTGTAGGTAGGTGGACCACTTCTGATGGTAGTCGTTCTACAATTTCCCCTATGTCTGTATGAACTATAGAGGCTTGTGATCAACGTGTATGACCGTCTCTTTCCCCAGAATGTAATGTTTCCATTGACGACAGGCTTGTAGAATGGAACACATTTCCTTTTCATATGTGGGGTATTTCCAGATAGTATCAGAGAGTGTCTCACTATGGGGTACCACCGAATTCCTATGCTGAGTCAGAACTACACCCACAACATAGTCAGATGCACCAGTCTCAATCTAGAATGGTTGTTGCAGATTGAGCAAGGAGAGTACTGGAGCTGAACACAAGCGATCTTTCAGATCATTGAATTTTCATATACTAAGTGTCCCCCACACGAACTTGGCCCTACCACTTCCCTTGGTCACCTGGTTGAGGACCCATGCAATATGGGAGAATCCCAACATGAACCGTAGGTAGAAATTGGCTAGTCCCAAGAAGCTTAGAAGCTCAGTCAGTGTGGTCAGGGTTCGCCAGTCACGAATGACTTGGATATTATCCAGATGAACATGTACCCCATGCTCATCAACAATGTAGCTCACGTATTGGACCCTGTTCATGCCAAAAGATAATTTTTCCAAGTTGGCATAAAGCTTGTGATTTCACAGAGTTTTTCCAAGCTGGCATAAAGCTTGTGTTGACGCAGAATTTTTCAATGCAGAGTTGCCAAGTCCCATCCTTCTTCTGCACCAGTACAATCGTGATTCCACAAGGGGAGGAGCTGGGTCTGATGTGCCCCTTTTGAAGAAACTCTTGGATCTGACACTTGATTTTTCCATTCTCCATCAGGGAGTGCCAATAGATTGGCCCATTAGGTAGAGGTGTATTGAGGGTCAGATCAATTGGATGCTTGACTTGGCAATGTGTCGGTACCCCTATAGGTGAGGCGAAGATGTCTCTGTATTCTTCCACGATCCCATCCACTTCCTTATACTGCAAAGAGAGGCATTGTGTAGAGGCCACATATGTGGTGACGACCTTATACTTATTGTGATAATGGATCACAAAGAAGATGAACTTCCCGGTCTGTGAAATGACCTTACTGCATTTCTGAGTAGATATTAAAGAAATAATAGTCGGTGGTGCCACCTATGGGATTCTATACAATTGTCTACCTAAAGTAATAATAACATTGTGGGGTCTATACTCATACAAAACATGACGCTTCCACAAATATGGTTGTCCTAAAAGAACATAACAAACTACAAGGGGAGAAATATCACATAGTACCTCATCTTTGAAAGGCTTGATGCCGTATGGTAGACGACACTGTTGGTTGACACATAGATCTCTTCCTTGATGAAGCCAACCGATGGTGTAGGGATGTGGGTGCAGTGTCATTGGTAGGTCCAAACGCTTGACAACCTCTACTAAAATCAAGTTCTTCTAACTACCGCTTTCGAAAATGAAATGAATTAGGGCCCCCTTGACCCACATCTGTGAGTGAAAGAGGTGTTCCCCTTCGTCTGGTTCTTCTAGTTTTCTTGGCTGGAATTTGGTGGTAGAGACCGTGGAATTGGGTTCAACATTGATAATCCACTTACCTCCCTCAGGATTTGACTCAGAATCATAATCAACCTCTGACTCAGAAGCCTTCAACTCGACCACAAAGGACTACTTGGAGCGACATTCGTTGATGTTGTGCCAAGGACTTTTATGGTACTCATACCATTTTCCTGTGTCCTTCTTCGTCTTCTCGTTGCCCTTCTTGTGTTGCATCTTGGATAGATTGTCCTGAGGGTGACCATATCAACTTGGTCCCTTGCTATGTGGGTTGGGGTTTCCTTTTCCCTACTTCGACTGTGAGGGGTTTGCAGATCCAAACTCTCACCGTTTCTTCTTAAATTTCTACTCGATATTGACAGCGTATCTATAATCCGTGCCCAATGAGGCGATGTCCTGTAACTCCATTTATGTTTGAATGTATCTATGAAGAAAACCATGGTATTTGAGCATCGAATGACACTCAGAATATTTGATATCCAATTTGGTGCGTAGGTTATGGAAAATATTGTTGAAGTCTGGCACTGTCTGGTCCCTTTCTTGACGTAGGGTGGTCCATTTGGTGTATAGTTTGTCGTATCTTCCAATAGGGTTTTAATGTTCTTTAATGGAGTCCCGAAAGGAATCCCATGTAGGGGCCACCACAAAATTAAAGATTCCTCCATGAACCTTTGTTTAGAGTAAGTATCCCACCAGTCTTTAACATGGGGAACGACCTTGAGGAGTGCAAAAGTGATCTTTTCCATATTGGAAAAATTGTGGACCGAAAAATATCCTTCGAGCAGATTCAACAATTTATCTATAACATCTACATCTATTAGTCCTTCAAATAAAGGAATATAAAAATTTACCTGTACCTTGAAGGGGGTTGCATGGGTGCTTGATGAAGATGCACCTATCATGGGAAACCTTCAAAGGATTAGCACAAAGTTGTCCATCATTTCGTTCCTTTGTCGTGTGAGGGGTTCCTTGAGCAACATTTTAATAGGATCTCCTACTCCATCATCTTTCTTTTCATCTCCCATGGGTTGTTGTCAGGATTGGTGCGAATGATATGGAAATGGTTCGATTGGTTCGAGTCCCAAATTCTTGTACCTAGACCTTGTCGGGGACATGCACGAAGAAAAATAAATGAAGAGCAGACTGCTCTAATACCACTGATCCAGATTTAGGAGAAGAATGAACTGATTAACATAATGAATACAATAAACACAAAGATAGGAAGAATAACACAAATATCCAGTGGATAATGTCTTCTATTAAATATTGAAATAGGCTGAAACTGTAAAGTTGCATAATTGAAACCTGCTCGAATGGTGCTAGCTATCTCTGAGAAGAGATGTGGCTTCTACGTGCATCCGTCTAAGAAGAATGGATTACAATGAGGCTCCATAGGTCCTTTTCATATTACTCATGAAGGCCAAAACCCTAGACATCCAAAAACCTAACCCTAGAAGTTGAAAGACAAAAAGTCATGTGGGCCCTATGGGTAAGTTGGTTAATTTGGTACCTCAACTTCCTAAGGTCGTAACTTTTGCATACGACCTCTGTTTTAGGCACATGATAGCCTGTTGGAAAGGTCTTTCAGATAAATATACATTCCACCATCAAACTCTAATTCAATCTACAGTCTCACTCTGGTGAGCAAAAAAAACAACATTTAGGGCCCCAAAATACCCCTTAAAGTACAACAAGATGTGCTGACATGAAAACATACAAAAGAAGCCAGTTGGATTAGATGAGAGGCCACTTGTATATACCTAGATAATGTGTGGGGATTTAGACAACCCAAGAAGTGTATAACACACAATTATAAAGTAGTACATAAGGACATGCTGAAAAAAAATGGACACGAGGAGCCAGTTGGAATAGGTGGGTGGCCACCAATATCCACCTGGATCAGTCCTCCCCCCTTAGGAAGACATGGTCTCCATTGCATTGAGTTCCCCCATCAAGTGAGGAAAATTACATTGGATTTGGCCCCAGGTGATCCACTTTCCTTGGTGTAGGAGTTTCCCTACCTTAACAACCCGATAAAGCTGGATCCGTTGCTGGCGAGTGCCCTTGACCCGTGTGTCCAAGATCTGATTAGTGGATGCTTGTTCCATGCAATCAGGGTTAAGATATGTTGGTGTTAGCTCTTTGAAAATCTCAGAGGTGTCCAATAAAGGTGGAGAATATGGCATAAGGAGGTCCACATTGAATACTGGATGTAGAACAAGGAAGGGTGGAGCGTTGAGCTCAAAATCATTGCTACCTGCAACCTTGGTGATAGTTTAAGGCCCATAACGAAGTGGCCGAATTTTTCGATGGGGCCTGGTGAGATGCTCCTTCTACAAATGTAACCAAAATTTTTCACCAACCTAAAACTGGTGTGGTACCCTATGTTTATCATGGCGCTGCTTGTATTTAGCATTGGATTTATTCAAAATCTCCTGGACCTGTTGGCGGATGTGCTAAATCTGCTCAATGAATCTGGTGGCTTTTTCGATCACATACTGATCATGGGAAGAGTTTGTCTATGCGGTGGACAGAGGAAGTGCGACATCAATGGGTCCTAAGGGTTGGAGTCCCAGACCCACCTGAAATGGGCTATGCCGGGTGGACCGATGGAGAGCCCCTTTGCGGACGCCACACCAGCCACGCAATCCATTGAGATGGATTCCCTTGATTTCTCGGGAATAGGAAGAGGGGTGTATAAGACTTGCTTCTTGATGGCTGGCTTGGTAATGGCACAGGAACTGAAAGATATGATATACTTTCTGATGTCCTATCGAAGTTTTGGCCAATAAAAATTTGTCTAAAGAATGACCACAGTTTTCTCTACGCCAAAATGTCCTGCCACCTGATTGTAGTGGGATGCCCAAATCATCTTTGCATGCTCGCTTGTAGGAACACAGAGATGGCCCAAGTGGCATAAGAGTCCATCCTAAATGTGAAAATCAATGACAATGGGGCCTGTACCCAAGAGATGATATGTGGTGGCGAAGTATGGATCTTGCTGATAAAGTTGGGGCCACTCCGATGCTTCATGTCCACATGAATGGAGCACAATGGTGAGTGCATCCATAGGAGGTTGAATGAGGCAATCAACGACATGATTGGAGATACCTATCTTATACTTGATGTTGAGATGGAACTGCCGCAACTAGGTGGACCACTTTTGATGGAGGTCATTCTGCAATTTCCCCTGTGTCTGTATGAACTACAAAGGATTGTGATCAGTGTGTAGGACTGTCTCTGTACCTAGAATGTAATGTTTCCATTGATGTCATGCCTGTTCACTGGAATACATTTCCTTTTCATAGGTGGGGTATTTCTGGACAGTATAGAAGAGTGTCTCACTATGGTATGCCATAGGATGCCTGTGCTGAGTGATAACTGTTCCCACAACATAGTCAGATGCATCATTCTCAATCTCAAATGGTTGTTACAGATTGGGCAAGGAGAGTGTTAAGGTCCTAACCCACACATAGGTAGATCAATGTATTCAGATGTAATAAAGGTCAATATTAATAAGTCCTTTCAATAAAATAGAATAAGGCAGATGTAAGAAGACCTAAT
>JZKD02S0631982.1:196784-220956 GCA_000966675.3 Picea glauca | reverse complement strand
CCTTTCAATAAAATAGAATAAGGTGGATGTAAGAAGACCTAATAGAAGCTTCCGCTTCTAGAAGGATCTTCCTCTAGATGATTCTCTTAATAGACATATTTAGTATAAATAAGAGTCAAGGGTATGAAAACCCTAGCTTGGAGATTATTGTAACAGAGCGTTGCTCGACTGGAGGTTTCCCCCTCAAAGAGGCCTGTGAACATTGCTAACTGAATCAAAGTGCTATTTCTATTGCTATTTCGTATATCATTTCTGTGTATTGTGAAGATTATGCTGGCTATTTTACTGTTATTCTGCCATTTCTAGCAATTCATTTCTGTTTTGCATATTTATATATCTGGTATCTTGCAGAGAGTACTGAAGCTGAGCACAAGTGATAGTTCATATCATCGAATTTTCTTTGCTGCTCCTTACCCCACACGAACTTGGCACTACCACCGCCCTTGGTCACCTCGCTGAGGGCCATTGAATATGGGAGAATCCCAACATGAACTGTGGGTAGAAATTGGCTAATCCCAAGAAGCTCCGAGGCTCGGTCAGTGTGGTCGGGTTTGGCCAGTCATAGATGACTTGGATCTTATCTAGATCAACATGTACCCCATGATCATCAACAATGTATCCTAGGTATTGGACCTTGCTCATGCCAAAAGAGCATTTTTCCAAGTTGGCATAAAGCTTGTGCTGTCGCAGAGTGCTCAAAACCTGCTGAATATGCTGCATGTGCTCCTCCCACGTTTTGCTGAAGATGAGGATGTCATCCAAATATACTACCACAAAGGAGTTGGTGAAGGGTCTCAATAAATCATCCATAAACCTCATGAAAGTTGCTGGTGCATTTGTTAAGCCAAAGGGCATGACTAGCAATTCATAGAGACCTTATTTAGACTTGAAGGTTGTCTTCCACACATCAGTTGATTTGATGGGAACCTGGTGGTATCCATACTTCAGGTCAATATTGTTGAAGAAATTTTCCCCCTTGAGTTGGTCAAGAGGGTCATCAATCCTGGGAATGGGGTAGCAGTTCCTGACTGTGATTTTGTTTAAGGCTCTGTAATCAATGCATAGTCGCCAAGTCCCGTCCTTCTTCTTCACTAGTACAATCAGGCTTCCACAAGGGGAGGAGTTGGGTCTGATGTGCCCCTTTTGAAGAAGATTTTGGATCTGACGCCTGATTTTATCATTCTCCATCAACGAGCACTGATAGACTGGCCCATTAGGTAGAGGTGCATCGGTGTTCAAATCAATTGGATGCTTGACTTGGTAGTGTGTTGGTACCCCTGTAGGTGAGGAAAAGATGTCTCTGTATTCATCCACGATCCTATTCACTTTATTCTGCTGCAAAGAGAGGCGTTGTGTAGAGGCCACAGATGCGGTGACGACCTTATGCTTACTATGAGAACAAATCATTAAGAAGATGAAATTCCCGTTCTGTGAAATGACCTTACTGCGTTTCTTATCAGAGATTAAATAAATAAAAGTAGGCGGTGCCACCTCTGGTATCTTGTAAAATTGTCTACCCAAAGTAATAATAACACTACGAGGTCTAGACTTATACACATCATGACGCTTCCAAAAATATGGTTGTCCTAAAAGAACATCACAAACTTCAAGGGGAGAAATATCACACAGTAACTCACCTTTGAAAGGCTTGATGCCGTAGGGCGGAAGACACTGTTGGCTGACACAAATATCTCTTCCTTGACAAAGCCAACCGATGGTGTATGGATGTGGGTGTGGTGTCGTTGGCAGGTCCAACTGCTTGATGACCTCTTCTAGAATCAGGCTCTTCTTACTACCACTGCCGACAATGAAATAAATTAGAGCCCCTTTGACCCACATCTGTGAGTGAAAGAGGCGTTCCCCTTCCTCTGTTTCTTTTGGTTCACTTAGCTGGAATTTGGTGGTAGTGACTATGGCACTGGGTTCAACATCGATAATCCACTTCCCTCCTTCAAGATTTGACTCAAAATCGGAATCAACCTCTGCCTCAAATTCCTTCAGCTCGACCATAAGGGACTTCTTGGAGCGACATTCGTCGGTGTTGTGACAATGAATTTTATGCTACTCACACCATTTTCCTGTGTCCTTCTTCGTCTTCTCATTTACCTTCTTGTGTTACAAATTGGATGGATTTTCCTGAGGGAAACCATCTCGACTTGGTCCCTTGTTGTGTGGGTTGGGGTTGCCTTTGCCCTGCTTCGACTGTGAGGGGTTTGCAGATCCAAACTCTCGTCGTTTCTGCTTAAATTTCTGCTCGATATTGACAACGTATCTATAAGCCGTGCCCAATAAGACAATGTCCAAAAACTCCATTTCTGTTTGAATGTATCTATGAAGACAACCACAGTATTTGAGCACTAGATGACGCTAAGAATATTTGATACCCAATTTGGTGCGTAGGGTATGGAAAATATTGGTGAAGTATGGTATTGTCTGGTCCCTTTCTTGACGTAGGGTGGTCCATCTGGTGTATTTGTCCTCGTAGCTTCCAATAAGGTAGTAATGTTATTTAATGACATCCCAAAAGGAATCCTATGTAGGGGCCACCACAAAAAATATGGATTCCTCCATGACCCTTTCCTTAGAGTAAGTATCCCATTAGTATTTAACATGGGGAATGGCCTTGAGGAGTGCAAAAGTGATGTTTTCCCTATCAGAAAAATTGTGTACCTAAAAATATCCTTCGAGCAAATTCAACCATTTATCTACAACATCCACATCTATCAGTCCTTCAAATAACAAAATATAAAAATTTACATGTACCTTGAAGGGGGTTGCATGGCCGCTTGATGAATATGCTTCTCCCGTGGGCAACCGTCGAAGGATCTGCACGAAGTTTTCCATCATTTCATTCCTTTTTCGTGCAAGGGATTCTTTGAGCAATATTTTAATAGGATCTCCTGCTACATCATATTTATTTTTGTCTCCCATGGGTTTTTGTCGGGCTCAGCATGACTGATATGGTAATGGCTCGATTGGTTCGAGTCTCAAATTCTTGTACGCAGGTCAATCTTGCTGAAGAAATTTCCCCCCTTGAGTTGGTCAAGAAGGTCATCAGTCCTAGGAATGGGGTAGTAGTTCCTGACTGTGATTTTGTTTAAGGATCTGTAATCAATGCAGAGTCACCAAGTCCCGCCCTTCTTCTGCACCATTACAATCGGGCTTTCACAAGGGGAGGAACTGGGTCTAATGTGCCCCTTTTGAAGAATCTCTTGAATCTGACACCTAGTTTCGTCATTCTCCATCAGGGAGCACCGATAGACTGGCCCATTAGGTAGAGGTGCACCGAAATTCAAATCAATTGGATGCTTGTCTACCCAAAGTAATAATAACACTGTGGGGTTTAGAGTCATACATAACATGACGCTTCCAAAAATATGGTTGTCCTAAAAGAACATCACAAACATCAAGGGGAGAAATATCACACAGTACCTCATATTTGAAAGGCTTGATGTCGTAGGGAATATGACACTGTTGGCTGACACATAGATCTCTTCCTTGACGAAGCCAACCGATGGTGTAGGGATGTGGGTGTTGGTTGTGGATCCCGATTATCTTCCAGATTCAAAGGTCTTTGGTTTTAGCCATGTTTATACCCCATGAATACTTTACACCCCAGAAGAATGTACACTCTTCCACATGGGGGAGTGCAGAGGGGGGTTACCCCCTCTGTGGGGTCTGGGGGAGATGGGGGTTTGGGGGCGAATCTCCCAAAGGAAAAATTTCCCTGTAGAAGTATATTGTAATTTCATTGTAAATCTGGACCGTTCATTATAAGGTCGTAGATCTAATGGTAGAAGTTATGTTAGTGTTTTCTGCCCTAGAAGGCAACCCTCTCTTATGAGGGAAATGTATTGTGGCTGTGTATCATATAGAATATTGTATTCTGAGATAAGAGACTATGAGAAAAAGAAGTGGAAGTTACGATGAGTTTGCTGTAGGTTGTATCCCTTCGATTGCTGGATAATAATAAAGGAAGGACCTGGAAATTTTTTTGGTGGACGTAGTCCACACTGGGTGAACCACGTATATCTGTGTCTCTATTGTATTGTGTATCTTCTGTATTTTATTTTCACATTTGTTTTATCTTATTGCTCCACAATCTTATTTTTCTAACAGTGGGTGCAGTATCATTGGCAGGTCGAACTGCTTCATGACCTCTACTAAACTTAGGTTCTTCTGACTACCACTGTCGAGAATGAAATGAATCGGAGCCCCCTTGAACCACATCTATGAGTGAAAGAGGCATTCCCCTTCCTTTGGTTCTTCTGGTTCGTTTGGTCAGAATTTGGTGGTAGCGACCATGGCATTGGGTTCAACATCGATAATCCACTTTCATCCTTCAAGATTAGACTTGAAATAATAATCAACCTATGACTCAAAAGCCTTCATCTTGACGATGAGGGACTACTTTGAGCGACATTAGTTGGTGTTGTGCCAAGGAGTTTTATGGTACTCACACCATTTTCCTGTGTCCTTCTTCATCTTTTCATTGCCCTTCTTGTGTTGCGTCTTGGATAGATTGTCCTAAGGGAAACCATTTCGACTTGGTCCCTTTCTATGTGGGTTGGGGTTGCCTTTGCCATGCTTCGGCTGTGAGGGGTTTGCAGATCCAAACTCTTGCCATTTTGACTTAAATTTCTGCTCTATCTTGACATCGTATCTATAAGCCCTGCTCAATGAGGTGATGTCCAGGAACTCCATTTATGTTTGAATGTATCTATGCAGACAACCATGGTATTTGAGCACCAGATGACGCTTAGAATCTTTGATACCCAATTTTGTGCATAGGGTATGGAAAATATCAGTGAAGTTTGGTACTGTCTGGTCCCTTTCTTGACGTATGGTGGTCCATTTGGTGTACTGGTTGTCATAGCTTCCAACAGGGTAGTACAATTCTTTAATGGCATCCCAGAAGGAATCCCATGTAGGGTCCACCAAAAATTGCAGATTCCTCCATGACCCTTTGCTCAGAGTAAGTATCCCACCAATATTTAACATGGGGAACAACCTTGAGGAGTGAAAAAGTCATCTTTTCCCTATCGGAAAAATTCTGGACTGAAAAATATCCTTCAAGCAGATTCAGCCATTTATCTACAACATCAACATCTATCAGTCCTTCAAATAACGGAATATCAAAATTTACCTATACCTTGAAGGGGGTTGCATGTCCACTTAATGAAGATGCTTCTCCCGTGGGAAACTGTCGAAGGATCTACGCGAAGTTGTCCATCATTTATTTCCTTTTTCGTGCAAGGGCTTCCTCGAGAAACATTTTGATATGATCACTTGCTCCATCATCTTTATTTTTGTCTCCCATGGGTTG
The DNA here is from genome assembly GCA_000966675.3 of Picea glauca. Classification (NCBI taxonomy): domain Eukaryota; kingdom Viridiplantae; phylum Streptophyta; class Pinopsida; order Pinales; family Pinaceae; genus Picea; species Picea glauca. Next base: position 215,630 of record JZKD02S0631982.1, on the reverse strand, counting down.
TTGTCAGGCTCGACATGACCGATATGGTAATGGCTCGATTGGTTTGAGTCCCAACTTCTTGTACCCAGACCTTGTCGGGGACATGCACGAAGAAAAACAAATGAAGAGCATACTGCTCTAATACGACTGATCCATATTTAAGAGCGGAACAAACTAATTAATAGAATGAATACAATAAACAAAGAGATAGGAAGAATAACACAAATATCCAGTGAACAATGTCTTCTATTAAATAATGAAAAAGGCTGAAACTGTAAAGTTGCAGAACTGAAACTTGCTTGAATGGTGGTAATTATATCTGAGAATAGATGTGGCTACTATGTGCGTCCATCTAAGCATAATGGATTATAATGAGGCTCCAGAGGACCTTTTCATATTACTCATGAATGCAAAAACCCTAGAGATTCAAAAATCTAACCCTGGAAGGTGAAACACCAAAATTCATGTGGGCCCTATGGGTAACTTGGTGTAATTTGGTACTCAACTTCCTAGCGTCGTAAAGTTTTCATATGACCTTTTTTTAGGTGCGTGATCGCCCGTTGGAAAGGCATTTCAGAGAACTACACATTCTGCCGTCAGAATTTGACTTAGTCTACAGTCTGACTGTGGAAATCCTAAAAAGCAACCATTAGGGCCCCAAAAGAACCCTGAAAGTACAACAAGATGTGCTGACATTAAAACATACATAATAAGACATTTGGATTAGACGAGAGACCACCCATATACACCTCAAGAATGTGTGGGGCTTCAGATAGCCCCAAAAGTGTAGAACTCACAATTATAAAGAAGTACAGAAGGACGTGCTGAACAAAAACGAACACGAGAAGCCAATTGGAATAGGTGGGTGGCCAACAATATCCACCCGGATCAATCCTCACCCCTTAGGAAGCAATGGTCTCCATTGCATTGAGTTCCCCCATTAGGTGCGGAAAATTCTGTTGGATTTGGCCGCAGGTGAACAACTTGCCTTGGTTTAGGAGTTTCCCTGCCTTAACAACTCGGTAAAGCTAGATCCGCTGCTGGCAAGTGCCCTTGACCTGTGTGTCCACGATCTGATCGGTGGATGTTTGTTCCATGCAGTTAGGGTTTAGCTTTGTTGGTGTCAGCTATTTGACGATCTCAGAGGTGTCCAATAATGGTGGAAAATATGACCTAAGGAGGTCTACATTGAATATTGGATGTAGACCAAGGAAGGGTGGAGTGTTGAGCTGAAATTTTTTTCTAGCCATAGCCTTGGTGATAGTGTAATGCCCATAACGAAGTTGGTGAAGCTTTCGATGGGGCCTCATGAGAAGCTCCTTCTACAAAGGTAACCATACTTTGTCACCAACCTAAAACTAGTGTGGTAACCTGTGTTGATCATGGCGTTGCTTGTACTTAGAATTGGATTTATGCAAAATCTCATGGCCCTGTTGGTAGATGTGCTGAATCTACTCAATGAATATGGTGGATTTGTTAATCATAGAATGATCAGGGGAAAATTCTATTTGTATGGTGGAAAGAGGAATTGCAACATCAATGGGTCCCAAGGGATAGAATCCCAGACCCACCTGAAATGGGCTATGGCCAGTGGAACTATGGAGAGCCCTTTTGTAGCTATGTTGGACATATGGTAGACTCTTGTCCCATGTATAGGGATGCTTAGAATTGTACATGTGCATAATGTGCACAATCATACGATTGATGACCTCGTTTGGCCATCGGATTGGGGGTGGGAGGAAGTGGATTGTGTGAGCTTGTTGTCCAACAGAGACCAAAGACTTGACCAAAAGGTGATGAGGAACCTACTATCTCGGTCAGAGATGATGGTCTGTAGTATTCCAAAATAGACCCAAACTTGTTCGAAGAAGATCTTGGAAATATCAACCACTGTGACATTCTTCTTACAAGTTGTGAGGATGGCTATCTTCGAAAACCAATCAACGATAAAAAACACCCAATAATTTCCGTGCTTGGTGGATGACAAACTAGACATGTAAACCATTGAGATGGAGTCATACGACTTCTCGGGAATAGGAAGAGGGGTGTATAATCCTTGCTTCTTGATGTATAGATTTGAAATGGCACAGGAAGTGCAATATATAATATACTTTCTCATGTCCCATCGAAGTTTTGGCCAATAAAAATGTTTCTGAAGCACGACCATGATTTTAACTAGGCCAAAATGTCCTGCCACTTGACTGTAGTGGGCTTCCCAAATCATATTTGCACGCTCACTTGTAGTAACACAGATATGGCCCAAGTGACATAAGAGTTCATCTTGTATGTGAAAATCAGTGACAATGGTGCATGTAACCAAGAGATGATATGTGGTGGCGAAGCCCATATCTTGCTCATAAAGTTGGGGCCACTGCGATGCTTCATGTCCATAGGACTGGAGCACCGTGGTGAGTGTAGCCACAGGAAGTCGACTGAGGCAGTCAGTGACATGATTGGAGATACCTATCTTATACTTGATGTTGATATGGAAGTGCTGCAGGTAGGTGGACCACTTTTGATGGCGATCATTCTGCAATTTCCCCTGTGTCTGTATGAACTGCAGAGGCTTGTGATTAGTGTGTATTACTATCTCTTTCCCCAGAATGTAATGTTTCCATTGACAACAGGCTTGTAGAATGGAATACATTTCCTTTTCATAGGTGGGGTGTTTCCGAACAATATCAGAGAGTGTCTCACTATGGTATACCATCAGATTCTTATGCTGAGTGAGAACTTTGCCCACAACATAGTCAGATGCACCAGTCTCAATCTAGAATGGTTGCTGCAGATTGAGCAAGGAGTGTACTACAACTGAGCACAAGCGATGTTTTAGATCATCGAATTCTCATTACTTCTCTTTCCCCCACACGAACTTGGCCCTACCACCACCCTTGGTCACCTGGCTGAGGACCCATGCAATACGAGAGAATCCCAACATAAACCGTAGGTAGAAATTGGCTAGTCCCAAGAAGCTTCAAAGCTCGGTCAGTGTGGTTAGGGTTGGCAAGTCACGAAGGACTTGGATATTATCCGAATCAACATGTACCCCATTCACATAAACAATGTAGCCTAGGTATTGGACCTTGTTCATGCCAAAAGAGGATTTTTCTAAGTTGGCATAAATCTTGTGCTGCTGCAGAGTTTTTCCAAGTTGGCATAAAGCTTGTGTTGCCGCATAATTTTTCAATGTAGAGTCACCAAGTCCCATCCTTATTCTGCACTAGTACAATTAGAATTCCACAAGGGGAGGATCTGGGTTTGATGTTCCCCTTTTGAAGAAGCTCTTGGATCTGACGCTTGATTTCGTCATTCTCCATCAATGAGTGTCGATAGATTGGCCCATTAGGTAGAGGTGTGTCGAGGGTTAGATCCATTGGATGCTTGACTTGGCAGTGTGACGGTACCCCTGTAGGTGAGGCGAACATGTCTCTATATTCTTCCACAATCTCGTCCACTTCCTTCTACTACAAAGAGAGGCATTGTGTAGAGGCCACAGATGTGGGGACGACCTTCTGCTTACTATGAGCATGGATCAAAAAGAAGACGAGCTTCCTAGTCTGTGAAATGACCTTACTGCATTTCTTAGCAGAGATTAGAGAAATAGCAGTAGGCGGTGCCACCTATGGGATCCTGTACAATTGTCTACCCAAAGTAATATTAACATTATGGGGTATAGAATCATAGTAAAACATGAAGCTTCCACAAATATTGTTGTCCTAAAAGAACATAACAAAATTCAAGGGGATAAATATCACATAGTACCTCATCTTTGAAAGGCTTGATGCCATACGATAGACGACACTGTTGGTTGACACATAGATCTCTTCCTTGATGAATCCAGCCGATGGTGTAGGGATGTGGGTGTGGTGTCATTGGTAGGTCCAACCGCTTGACGACCTCTGCTGAAATCAGGTTCTTCTAACTACCGCTATCGAAAATGAAATGAATTAGAGCCCCCTTGACCCACATCTCCGAGTGAAAGAGGCATTCCCCTTCATTTGGTTCTTCTGGTTTGCGTTGCCGGAATTTGGTGGTAGAGACCATGGCGCTGGGTTCAAGATCGATAATCTGGTTCCCTACTTTAGGATTTGACTTGGAATCAGAATCAATCTCTGACTCGGAAGCCTTCATCTCAACCACGAGGGATTTCTTGGAGCAACATTCGTCGGTGTTGTGCTAAGGAATTTTATGGTACTCACACCATTTTCCCGTGTCCTTCTTCGTCTTCTCATTGCCCTTCTTGTGTTGCGACTTGGACAAATTTTCCTAAGGGTAGCCATATCGACTTGGTCCCTTACTGTGTGGGTTGGGGTTTCCTTTTCCCTACTTCGACTGTGAGGGGTTTTCAGATCCAAACTCTCGTCGTTTCTTCTTAAATTTTTGCTCGATCTTGACAACGTATCTATAAGCCGTGCCCAATGAGGTGATATCCCAGAACTCCAGTTCTGTTTGAACGTATCTATGTAGACAACCATTGTATTTGAGCACCAGATGATGCTCATAATATTTGATACCCAATTTGGTGCATAGGTTATGGAAAATATTGTTGAAGTATGGCACTGTCTGGTCCCTTTCTTGATGTAGGGTGGTCCATCTGGTGTACTGGTCCTTGTAGCTTCCAACAAGGTAGTACTGTTCTTTAATGGAATCACGGAAGGAATCCCATGTAGGGGCCACCACAAAATTTGTAGATTCCTCCACGACCATTTTCTCAGAGTAAGTATCCCACCAGTATTTAACATCAGGAATAGCCTTGAGGAGTGCAAAAGTGATATTTTCCATATCAGAAAAATTGTGGACCAAAAAATGTCCTTCGAGCAGATTCAACCATTTATCTATAGCATCCGCATCTATCAGTCCTTCAAATAAATGAATATCAAAATGTGCCTGTACCTTGATGGTGGTTGCATGGACGGTTGATGACGATGCTTCTCCCATGGGCAACCTTCAAAGGTTTTGCGCGAAGTTGTCCATCTTTTCGTTCCTTTTTCGTGTGAGGGGTTCCTTGAGAAACATTTTAATAGGATATCTTTCTCCATCATCTTTCTTTCTGTCTCTAATGGGTTTTTGTAGGGCTCGGCGTGACCAATCTAGAAATGGATCGATTGGTTTGAGTCCCAACTTCTTGTACCCAGACCTTGTCGGGGACATGCACGAAGAAAAATAAATGAAGAGAAAACCACTCTGATACCACTGATCCAGATTTAGGAGAAGAACAAAATGATTAACAGACTGAATACAATAAACACAAAGATAGGAAGAATAACAAAAATATCCAGTGGACAATTTCTTCTATTAAATAATGAAATAGGCCGAAACTGTAAAGATGCAGAACTGAAACCTTCTCGAATGGTGGTAGCTATCTCTGAGAAGAGATGTGGTTGCTATGCACATCTATCTGAGATGAATGGATTACAATGAGGCTCTAGAGGCCCTTTTCATATTACTCATGAATTCCAAAGCCCTAGACATCCAAAAACCTAACCCTAGAAGGTGAAACACCAAAATTCATGTGGGCCCTATCGGTAAGTTGGTTAATTTTGTACCTCAACTTCCTAGGGTCGTAACATTTTCATACGACCTCTATTTTACGCACGTGATATCCCATTCAATATTCCTTTAAGAGAAATATACATTTCATCATCAAACTTCGATTCAATCTACAATCTCACTGTGGTGAGAAAAAAAAACAACGTTTAGGGCCCCAAAATATCCCTTAAAGTACAACAAGATGTACTGACATGAAAACATACAAAATAAGCCAGTTGGATTAGGTGAGAGGCCACCTCTATATACCTGGAGAATGTGTGGGGATTTATATAGCCCAAGAAGTGTATAACTGACAATTATAAAGTAGTACAGAAGGACATGCTGAAAAAAAGCGGACACGAGGAGCCAATTGGAATAGGTGGGTGGCCACCAATATCCACCTGAATCAATCCTCCCCCCTTAGGAAGAAATGGTCTCCATTGCATTGAGACCCCCCATCAGGTGAGGAAACTTCCTTTGGATTTGGCCTCGTGTGAGACACTTTCCTTGGTGTAGGAGTTTCCCTACCTTGACAACCCGATAAAGATGGATCTACTACTGGCGAGTGCCCTTGACCTGTTTGTACAAGATCTGATCGGTTGATGCTTGTTCCATGCAGTCAGGGTTGATCTCTGTTGGTATCAAGTCTTCGATGATCTCAGAGGTGTCCAATAACAGTGGAAAATATGGCCTAAGGAGGTCCACATTGAATACTGGATGCCGACCAAGAAAGGGTATAATGTTGAGCTCAAAATCGTTGCTACACTCAACCTTGGTGATAGTTTAAGGCCCATAACAAAGTGGCCGAAGCTTCCGATGGGCCCTGGTGAGGCACTCCTTCTGTAAATGTAACCAGACTTTGTTGCCAACCTGAAACTAGTGTGGTACCCTGTGTTGGTCGTGGCACTGCTTGTAATTAGCATTGGATTTATGCAAAATCACCTGGACTTGTTGGTGGATGTGATAAATCCGCTCAATGAATATGGTGGCTTTATCGATCGCAGAATGATCATGGGAAGAGTTTGTCTGTGTGGTGGCAAGAAGAAGTACAACATCAATGGGTCCCAAGGTTTGGAATGCCAAACCCACCTGAAATGGGCTATGGCCAGTGGAACTATGGAGAGCCCTATTGTAGCTATGTTGGACATATGGGAGACTCTCGTCCCATGTACGGGGATGCTTAGAATTGTACATGTGTAGGATGTGCACAATCATTCGATTGACGACCTTGTTTCATCCATTAGTTTGGGGGTTGAAAGAAGTGGATTTTGTGAGTTTGGTGTCCAACAGAGACCAGATACTTGACCAAAAGGGGATGAGGAACCTGCTGTCTTGGTCAGAGATGATGGTCTGTGGTATCCCAAAGTGGACCCAAACTTGTTAGAAGAATATCTTGGCAGTATAAACCGCTGTGACATTCTTCTTACATGCTATGAGGATGGCCATCTTTGAAAACTGATAAACGACCAAAAACACACTGTCATTTCCGTGCTTGGTGGATGACAAAAATGAAAAGTAATCCATTGATATGGATTCCCATGGCTTCTCGAGAATAGGAAGAGGGGTTTATAAGACTTGCTTCTTGATGGCTGGCTTGGTAATGGCATAGGCAGTGTAATATTTGATATAATTGCTGAAGTCCTGTCGAAGTTTTGGCCAATAAGAAGACGAAATTCCTGGTCTGTGAAATGACCTTACTGCATTGCTTAGCACAAATTAGATAAATAAAATTAGGCAATGCCACCTCTGGTATCCTGTACAATTGTCTACCCAAAGTAATAATAACACTGTGGTTTCTAGACTCATACACATCATGATGCTTCCACAAATATGGTTTTCCTAAAAGAACATCACAAACTTCAAGGGGATAAATATCACACAGTAACTCATCTTTGAAAGGCTTTATGCTGTAGGGTAGACGACACTGTTGGCTGACACAAATATCTCTTACTTGATAAAGCCAACCAATGGTGTATGGATTTGGGTGTGGTGTCATTGGCTGGTCCAACTGCTTGATGACCTCTGCTGAAATCAGGTTCTTCTTACTACCACTGCCAACAATGAAATGAATCAGAGCCCCTTTGACCCACATCTATGAGTGAAAGAAGCGTTCCCCTTCCTCTGGTTCTTTTGGTTTGCTTGGCTGGAATTTGGTGGTAGTGGCTATGGCACTGGGTTCAACATCGATAATCTGCTTCCCTCCTTTAGGATTTGACTCATAATTAGAATCAACTTCAGGGGGAGAAATATCACATAGTACCTCATATTTGAAAGGCTTGATGTCATAGGGAAGATGACACTGTTGGATGACACATAGATCTCTTCCTTGATGAAGAAAACCGATGGTGTAGGGCTGTGGGTGCGGTATCATTGGCATGCCAAAATTCTTGATGACCTCTACTAAAATCAGGTTCTTCTGACTACCATTGTCGATAATGAAATGAATCGTAGCCCCCTTGAACCACATATATGAGTGAAAGAGGCATTCCCCTTCCTTTGGTTCTTCTAGTTCGCTTGGTCGAAATTTGGTGGTAGCAACCATGGCACTGGGTTCAACATCGACAATCTGCTTCCATCCTTCAGGATTTGACTCAAAATTAGAATCGACCTCTGAATCAGAAACCTTTAGCTCCACCACGAGGGACTACTTGGAATGGCATTCATTGGTGTTGTGCCAAGGAATTTTATGGTACTCACACCATTTTCCCGTGTACTTCTTCATATTTTGGTTGCCCTTATTGTGTTGTGGCTTGGACGGATTGTCATGAGGGAAACCATCTTGACTTGGTCCCTTGATGTGTGGGTTGGGGTTGCCTTTTCCCCGCTTTAGCTGTGAGGTTTTTGCAGATCCAAACTCTCGCCGTTTCGACTTCAATTTCTTCTCTATCTTGACAACGTATCTATAATCCGTGCCCAATGAGGCAATGTCCAAGAATTCCCTTTCTATTTGAATGTATCTATGTAGACAACCATGGTATTTGAGCACCAGATGATGCTCATAATATTTGATACCCAATTTTGTGCATAGGGTATGGAAAATATTGGTGAAGTCTGGTACTGTCTGGTCCCTTTCTTGACGTAGGGTGGTACATCTGGTGTACTTGTCCTTGTAGCTTCCAATAGGGTAGTCCAGTTCTTTAATGGCATCCCAGAATGAATCCCATGTAGGGTCCACCACAAAAATTGCATATTCCTCCATGACCCTTTTCTCAGAGTAAGTATCCCACCAATATTTAACATGTGGAACGACCTTGAGGAGTGAAAAAGTCGTCTTTTCCCTATCGAAAAAATTATGGAGTAAAAAATATCCTTCGAGTAGATTCAACCATTTATCTACAACATCTGCATCTATGAGTCCTTCAAATAAATAAATATCAAAATTTACCTATACCTTGAAGGGGGTTGCATGGCCACTTGATGAAGATTCTTCTCCCGTGGGAAATCGTCGAAGGATCTGCGTGAAGTTTGCCATCATTTCATTCCTTTGTCGCATGAGGGCTTCCTCGAGCAACATTTTAATAGGATCACCTATTCCATCATATTTCTTTCCGTCTCACATGGGTTGTTGTCAGGCTCAGTACGACCAATATGGTAATGATTCGATTGGTTCGATTCTCAACTTCTTGTATCCAGAACTTGTCGGGAACATGCACAAAGAAAAATAAAGGAAGAGCAGACCGCTCTGATACGACTGATCTAGATTTAAGAGAGGAAATAACTGATTAACAGAAGGAATACAATAAACAAAGAGATAGGAAGAGTAACACAAATATCTAGTGAACAATGTCTTCTTTTAAATAGTGAAATAGGATGAAATTGTAAAGCTGCAGAACTGAAACTTGCTCGAATGGTGGTAGCTATATTTGAGAATAGATGTGGATTCTACACGCATATGTCTGAGATGAATGGATTACAATGAGGCTCCAGAGGACCTTCTAGGATTAGGTGACAGGCCACTCATATCCACCTGGAGAATGTGTGGGGCTTTAGACAACCCCAATAATGCATAACTCACAATTATAAAGCAGTATAGAAGGACGGGCTAAACAAAAATGGACACGAGGAGCCAATTGGAATAGGTGGGTGGCCAACAATATCCACCTGGATCAATCCTCACCCCTTAGGAAGAAATGGTCTCCATTGCGTTGAGTTCCCCAATCAGCTGAGGAAACTTCTGCTGGATTTGGCCCCGGGTGAACAACTTGCCTTGGTTTAGGGGTTTCCCTGCTTTGAAAACTCGATAAAGATGGATCCGCTGTTGGCGAGTTCCATTGACCTGTGTATCCATGATTTGATCGCTGGATGCTTGTTCAATGCAATTAGGGTTGAGATCTATTGGTGTGTTTGACGATCTCAGAGGTGTCCAATAATGGTGGAAAATATGACCTATGGAGGTCCGCATTGAATACTAGACGCAAACCAAGGAAGGGTGGAGTGTTGAGCTCAAAATAATTGCTACCCACAACCTTGGTGATAGTGTAAGGCCCATAAAAAAATGGGTGAAGCTTTCGATGGTTCCTGGTGAGACGCTCCTTCTACAAAGGTAACCAAAATTTTTCACTAACCTGAAACTGGTGTGGTACCCTGTGTTGATCGTGGCGCTACTTGTACTTAGAATTTGATTTATGAAAAATATCGTGGACCTATTGGTGGATGTGATGAATCCGATCAATAAATATAGTGAATTTGGCGATCGTAGACTAATCAGGGGAAGATTCTATCTTTGTGGTGGAAAGAGGAAGTGCAACATCAATGGGTGACTCATACAAAACATGACGCTTCCATAAATATGGTTGTCCTGAAAGAACATAACAAACTTCAAGGGGAGAAATATCACACAGTACCTCATATTTGAAAGGCTTGATGCTGTATGATATTTGACATTATTGGTTGACACAAATATCTCTTCCTTGATGAAGCTAGCCGATGGTGTAGGGCCGTGGGTGCAGTGTCGTTGGCAGGTCCAACTGCTTGACGACCTTTGCTGAAATTAGGTTCTTCTAACTACCACTATAAAAAATGAAATGAATTAGAGCCCCCCTTGACCCATATCTGCGAGTGTTATCAGTCAAATCGGTAGGTGTGGACACTAACGGATCTCCCTAGATCCACCTAGATCTAGAACAAAACAGGACAAGACACAACTCTTTGCCTAAGTTGTAATCATTGAATCTACCAATAGGAAGGAATAAGTGACATACCTTTATATCGCTTCCTTAGGCCTCTGTTGTTCCCGCTTCACTCCAGTGCTCTTGTGAAGTCAAGTCCAAGACAATGCAAACCAACCAAAGTGAAAATAACAAAGTATATTCAACATCAACTTATGCATATGATCAAGGAATTATACAATAAAGTAAGAGTGACTTTATGGGAAAGAGACATGCCATTGTATCATATTAATTGAAAGTAGAAGATACAACTTGATCGCCTTGATGTTGCAAGCTTCCTTTCAGTGACCCTTGGTTCCAACACACACAATTTCTCCGTGCTTGCATGAAGAAGATCCAATTCCTCTTGATAGACCAAATAGAGTCTTCAAGCTTCTGTCCGAGCAGGGTTCTTCACACAATTCTTTCACCAATTATTCATTCAATCTTGCTTAACCTTTTCCATGAGAAACCTTTCAATATATAAGAGAAGGAGAGATGCTTACATGGATGAGGATGATCCCATCAAATCTGAGAATTCAGTAAAATGACAACCATACAAATGCCAACTCATTTTCTAGAAGATTCCCTTCTAGAACCCTCGAGATCTCTTCTCCTTTCCAAGCTTAAAAATAGGTTCGCACCCTATGTATGGAGCAGACTACAAGAGGTTTGCACCCTAAGTGTGGGTGGCCTACGAGAATGAGGGATTCTCGCACCCTAGGCCATAGGCAGCCTGCGAACTCATCTTAAAAATATGTTTTTTGGAAGGAGACAAAAGCCACTTTTTCTTAGGAAAAAAGTCCTTGTTGGGAGCCTGGATACATCACTGTTGAGACATCACCAAAGTGACCAAAATCATGTGTAAAATAATGCTCCCCAAAGTATGAGGCCAGAATCTGTGACATCCAAAATACTTTGTAAACTGTGTGCATGTGTCAGAAACCAGGAGCGCACCTAATCGGAAACCTGCAAACAACCAAGCATCTGCAGAAAATAATACCAATTCTGAGGAAGGCATTCCCATACTCAGATCACAGACGTATGACATCGTGAATGTAGGTCTTGGCCACCAATCATACACCGTGGATCCATGCCATCAAAATACTACATAGCCACCAGGAATACATTGTGGATATATGCGAGAAGACTCAAATTAAGACGACATAGCCACATGACATACAACGTGGATCTATGTGTCTACAAATCATACATACTCCATTGCAACTTGGAGCAAAAATATGAGACCCAGGGTCTTCAATCTCGTCACCTGAAAGTACGAATCTAGCCATGTGTTGAAGTCGAACATGGTAGAAACCACTTGATTACCGGTCATTGATGAAACTGTTAACAAGTGCGAGGGAAATCACCATTAATGTCAATGAATCGCAAGGTACACTAGTACATTCCAATGAATGTGAATAAATGGGATGAGGTTGAACATTCAACGGAATCTCCCGATCATGGGCCAATAATGAAAACCCACTGTCGAAAGCGAGGAAACCTTCCATTAAGGCATGCAAGTTCCAAGGTACCAAATAATTTCTAAGTCTTGTTTCCAGATAATGAGTTGGAGTCGACGAAACATGACTCATCACAGGAGGGCCTTGATGTATCCCCCATCAATGACACAAAATAAGTAACATATTTTAAAAGTGAAATAGAGTATGAGTATAGGTTGAAACAGACACAGGGAAGGCTGACATGGCAAGAATTGACAACTGTAGATGGCCGACTCAATAAAGGACTTGTATGAACTTCTCTTGAACATATGAATGACATGACCAAGGACTTGGCATCACTGACTCATAAACGACTCAGGATATGACCTTGTAGCAAATCGAATGAGAGACAAATGGATTTCCCAAGCCGACTTCAAATGGTGAACAGGGGGTGTCATGTTCAAGAGCGATGCTTACTGCCATTAATATGAATACGAAAACACATCCCTTTCCCAAAATTTCCCGCACCATTTCTAGCGAGTACCTCTTTATTTTTACGCAATATTGAGGAGGATAACATATGCTTGTTGATGTAAGCTCATCCTTCGGATGAGTTCCTCGGAGTATGTTTAACGAACCCTAGGAAGGAGTGGCTCAGTACCATTACAGGTCTTTCGATGTTTGTTTAACGAGTCAAAAGGTAGAAATCTCAGAGGTTTTTCATGATTATAGAGTTTGGAAAAACACTTAAAAGAGAACTCTCTCAGTTCCTTTTTCGTAAAGTAGTCTGATGAGACCGAAAAAGAGATAAACTATCGCTCAAAAGACGTTTTCTTCAAATACTTTAACGAGCGTGAAAAGAATAAGATCTCTCGACAATCTTTTCATGTTTAGAGAGTCTGAAAAGAGCTTAAAGAGAACTCCAGGGGTTTCCTTTTTTGTATAACCTTTATGAGTCCGAAAAAGTGATAAAAGTATACTCAATTACGTTCTCATGTATTTCCGAGCACGAGAACGAACAAAGACTGAGCTCAAGGTTTTTTCTAAAAACCATAAAAACCAGTTGTGCATGTGACGAAAAAATAAAAAACATCCGTACGCCTTCATGTGGACCTCAAAGTTGCTATATCTGCAAAAAGTCACACTCATAGGACTATTAGGCATTAGGTTTTATGGACAAAACAATATAAAAATCAACAAAAGTGGTAAAAAGTGAATAAATATGGGTAAAAAGGGATTTTACCATTTTCATTGTGATTTTGCCAAGAACTTTGCCCAAAACACCTCTTTTCCCCCCAAATTTCGTTGCTCGATCATGGGAGGCACAAGCGACCATTTGGAAAACCATCTCCGTCGACGAGGTAAACTCTTGATCTTCTACCTTTTCCATGGTTTAGTTTTTGTTTTCATTGGCAATTTTCAAGGTTTTGGGTTCATTTTAGGGCCAAAACTTGCGCCCGAGCATTGTCGCAGGCTAGCCATATGGGACCTGCAAGAATCTAGGATTCTCGTAGGTGGCCTTAAGGGCACCTATGAGAATCTCACACTGTGCTAAAAGGGCACCTACGAGGGCCGAAAAATGAAAATTGAATTTGATTTTTGTTCAATAAAAATTATGCCAAGGTTTGAAACAAGTAGCTGACCCTTCTTTTATGGTTCTTGTGCAGGCATTTGACCATCATGATGCTGGAGTGGCGAGAAAGAGAACATGAGGAGGAGGATGCCATTGTCGGGAATGACCCGGGTACCGTTGCTGTCCTCTGAGACTGTGGGCTCTTGAAACTCTTCCGGATTCCAGACATGAGGGCCCAAATCAGGTTGTTGGAGTACCTGGTTCATATGTGGGATGTGGACCAACAATTGTTTCATGTGGAAGTCCACACATTGACCCTAGATATCAAGGATATCTACTTTCTAATAGGGTTATCACAGCGTGGGTACCACGCTAGCTTGAATGATAGCTAAGGTGGCAGACTCCCTATGAGTGAGTATTGTCGCCAGTACTGCGTTCCAGAGGCAGAAAGAAGCAAGGGCAAGGTTGCTATTTGGGGGGTCCAAGATTTGACCCTGTGAACCATCTTGTTCACTATAGCACACATGGCTGGGAGCACAGCTCCACACATGGCTCTCCCAAGCTACTTCCAATATGCCATAGAGTGCATGGAGCCACGAGTCTTCAACTGGTTGGATGTAGTTCTCCGTAGTATGAAGAGGCAATTGACGAAATGCAGGAAGGGCGACTTGAAACAGTTTGGGTGCGGATCACTTTTGGTGTCCTTCTTTCTCGAGAGAGTCCCATTGCTGAGATTATAGATTGAGTGGGGTTTACCGGCCCCACAGGATCCGAGGATGCTGAGGTGGTGAAACCTCATGGCCCGACATGTAGCTGGGCCTATCATCAAATACAATGACTCATTCTTTGATTGGTTGTGACCACATATGCTGATGGTTGATGACTACGCATACGTCGGTTTGGAATTTCGAGGGGATCCAGATTTATCCCTACCTGAGGATGCTCAGTGGGGTGAGCTAGGTAAGAAGTACACATTTTGTTCGTTTAAATGTTTTTGTAATTTTTATCATATAAAATGTTTTTATGTTTATCCAAGAACTGATCAAAAATCTATTTTTGATGACACAGATGTGGGGCTATATTGACCTCTAGGAACGTCTCCTATTCAGTGGTGAGGAGAGGCGTCTCTAGTGGTGCGATGGGATGCCGAAGACTATGAGGCAGTGGAGCAAAACTTGGAGGGGTTGACTGATGACATTCCAGACATGGCTATCGGGAAGATCCCTCAGCGTTATCAATGCCACACTATGGGGGTGTCAGATTCTATTAGACGACTGCTTCGTAGGGTGGCCCAGGCAGTTGTGTGTTATCATGAGCGTCACCCATGACGCTATTTTGTAGAAACTATGAGCTTCACATTTTGAGATTTTGGTCCTTGGACAGGAAATTTTTGTAAAGACTTTTGATCGTTATATACATATATATGGCTTCTACCGACTTATCTTGTGTTGCGTGATACATGTGATGTGTTTGGTTTATAAATGGCCCAAATGTCTATCTAATACATAGTTAGCTAATGCATCAATGAATGTGTTTAGACATCTAGGAATGTGTTGATATTCAATATAATCAAAATAACGTTCCAAGAGGCGAATTCATAAATATACCCATAATAAAGTAGGACTTCAAATAGCATAGACATTACTTAGCTGTAGTACTACTAGCTGCGAATCGAGTCGTACAACCAAGTGGCGGATACTGAGTGAAATAGAATCAACCAACAATTCGATAACGACGTTATACTCTACAATATTGTTGGTCGCACGGCTGGGGCACACACCTCGTAGAGTAATAAGTTCGTTTGTAGGGGCGTAAATTGCCCAAGCAACAAAAGAAAGGTTCTGAGTACTACGGCTAGCGCCATCAGTGAAGCCAATGTGGGGTAGCGAAGACTCTGACATCTGGAAACCAAACACAACGTAACATAAGCAGTCGAGGGTAGAGACTAGATAATGAAAAAGCATACTACAGTAACACACAAGAAGTATGATACAATAAAATACAAGTACTCATGCACATGTGATCTTAGGCATAGTACTTCTTTAAGTACAACCCATTTCTGGGTTCACTCAAAGGGATACTATTGTAGTCTACTAACTCGTAAGATCCTTTCTCCAAAACTCGTTTAACGATATAAGGACCTCGCCACATGGCTTCAAATTTTCCGGCTCCTAGAATATCTCGATCTTGTTCGTAAAGGAGAACCAGATCACCTTTGGAGAAAACGTGAGGCTTGACATGTTTGTCATATTGGGCCTTGACGCGTTTCTTCTGGGCTTCTATGACTAGGGTAGTGTCGCGACGAGTCTCGTCTAATCGCATGAGGTACAACATATGTTCTTTTTTGGAAGAAGTGTTTGGCAGAAGTTCGACGGCTAGTTTTAAGGAGGGTATTTCACATTCAATCGGTAGGATGGCTTCTAGGCCATAGACTAATTGGAATGGTGTAAATTCGGTAGCAGAATTAATAGATGTCCAGTAAGCCCACAATGCTGAAAACAACATTGTGTGCGAACTCGTCTTGTGAATCCCTATCATTCGTCGAAGCATGGTAATGAGGACCTTGTTTATTGCTTCAACTTGGTCGTTGGCTTGTGGGTAATAGGGTGTTGAGTTTTCATGGTGGAGGCCCAACTTTTCAGTGAGTTCGAACATCATGAAGTTTATAAAGTGGCTATCGTGATCAATAACGATAGCCTGAGGAACACCAAAATGAGCAATGATGTGATTGAATATGAATAATGCGACGGTCCTTCCAGTATTGTCGAATGTAAACATCGCCTCGACCCATTTCGTAAAGTAATATATGACTACAATAAAGTAACCATGCCCCCCCGCTGAGTGAGGGTGACATGTCATGAAATCGATACCCCATTTCGCAAAAGGACCAACGAAGACCACAGGGTGAAGAGAAGCAGGATGTGACCGTATTTTATTGTTGTAGGTCGGACAAGCGTGGAGTTTTTGGACGACAGTTATACAATCGTTAAATAAAGAAGGCCAAAAATACCCTGCTCGCAAGATTTTCTGGGCAGTAGCATACCCAGACATATGACCACCACAGGCTCTAGAATGGCAGTCATTGAGGGCTTTCCCGACTTCATCAAATGTGAGGCAGCGTCGAAAAATGGAGTCAATCCCATGACAATAAAGAGTATCACAGAGGATAATATACCAACGGGCTTGGTAGCGTATTCGACGGTGGTCAACACTAGACAAATTGGGTCGAAAAGTCTAGGTTTGGAGATATATGATGATATCACCGTACCAAACATCATCGGAACTGATAAGGAAAAGGGATTCATTAGGTAGTGAATCGGCTGCTACATTTTCCATCTCAGAGTAGGGAAATTCGCATATCAGCTCGACAAACACTAAGGATTTCTTGGACTTAGCACGTTTGAATTCTAAGTCAAAATATTGGAGTATCACGATCCATTTGGAGTATTTTCCCCCTAGCAGTTGACGTGTGAGAATGTGCTACATAGGGTTGCAGTTAGAAATTACTGTAGTCTTGCGAGAGAGGATATAATGCTGGAAACGTTGAACTGCTTGGACGACTGTCAAGGCTAGTTTTTCAACATGTAAATACTTGGTCTCGATAGGTGTAAGACTTCGACTCAAGTAATAGATGACATGTTCGTCATGAGAATCATCCTCCTAGACGAGAACCATAGAGATGGTGTAGTTGGAGGATGCGAGGTAGAAGAAATAATCATGACTGTAATCGGGTGGGAAGAGAAGTGGGGTATGTGTCAGAGATAGTTTCAAATCTTCGAAAGCTTTGTTGGCAGTGGTATCCCATATGAACTCAGACCCTTTCTTGAGTAGTCACGTAAATCCAAGAGTTAGCTCAACAAGGTTCGGGATGAAATGACGAAGAAAGTTTGCTTTCCCTTGCAAACTTTGTAACTGGTGAAGCAAAGAAGGAGGAGGAATATTGAGGATCACCTTGACCTTCAAAGGATCTACCCTGATCCCTTGACATGAAACAATAAAGCCTAGAAGTCGGTCGGATTCGACACAGAAAATGCATTTGTGAGGATTTAAGCGTATATGCTAAAACCAACATCGAAGGAAAATGGCTGGGAGTTGTATTGGGTGATCTACATGGCGCATCGATTGAGCGGGTAAGTCATCTAGATATGGATGCACGATGTGCTTGAAATCATGGAAGGTGTAAGACATAGTGCGCTGAAAAGTTGCGCCATCATTTTTTAGACCGAAAGGAAGTTTCTGATAGGCAAAAGTGCCCCAAGGACAAATAAAAGTGGTTTTGTGTTGGTCTGCGGGAACGATATTGATTTGATTATATCTGAAGAAACCATCCATTAGAGAGAAGATTTCACTTCCGGCACAATCGTTGACGATCTGGTCGATGAAGGGGGTAGGAAAGTTGTCTTTAGGACATGCTTTGTTAATATTCCTATAATCAATGCACACACAGATTGTGCCTTGTTTCTTGTCGATCGAGACAAGATTGGAAACCCAGTCAGTGAGAGCCACTGGGTAAATAAAGCCAGCTTTGAGAAGTTTCTCAACTTCAAGTTTGATAGTGGCCACTTTACGTGGGTGGATTGGACGAAGGCGTTGCCGGACGGGTTTAGTGTCTGGGTATGTATTAATCTCATGTATCACAATGTCGGGGTCAATACTTGGCATTTCTTCATAGCTCCTGGCGAAGACATCATGAAATTGTTTGAAAAGTGACTTGTAGGTGACAATTTTGTCAGGGGAACACAAAGCTCCGATATGCACATTTTCGACAATTCCAGGTTTTATGGATATGTCGAGGGGGATGGTGGGTGAGATATTACTTAAGTTCCCTTTGAAAAATACATCGTGTGTAGGATTGAGAACTGTAGAAATGACGACAACGGTAGATGAGGTCGAGATCCATTGGTAGCTCTCGATGGTGTGTTGTTCCAGGAAGAGGATGGAACAATGATGGCCATCGTCCTAGGGGGTGTCTTCCATAACAAACATAATCATCTCATCCATGGGAAAGATGACGTGGAAAGGATCTGGAGATAAATCACCAAGAGAGCGGGTAGAAGGGGTTTCCGATTGAATGGCCTGATAGGAAAATTCGACCGGACTCAAAGGCATTTCGTCATCGTAACGAAGATGATCGTCGAGGTTGGGTACCATCTAGGGGTCGTGAGATACATAGGTT
>JZKD02S0631982.1:171796-196574 GCA_000966675.3 Picea glauca | reverse complement strand
ATGTGGGAAACATATACACGGAAAAGAGTCAACACAACTGCGCGCATGGAATCAATCCAGCTACGACCAAAAAGAAGGTTGTAATCGAGAGGGGCGTCAAAGACTTCCACTTCAACTTGGACCTTTTTTCCTTCTAACGTAATTGACAATGAAGAGAGGACACCCTAAGGCTTAAAACCGAATCCATTAAAGGCTTTGAGTGTGTTGTGAGATTCAATCAAAGGAGGAGAGCCGATGGCTTTCCAGCAGGTAATAGACATGACACATGTCGAGGCCCCCTCATCGATAACTATTATACACATGTTTTTGTCAGAGACAATAACTTGTATTTGGAATGAAATTTGAGGGGGTAACCTTGGAATGTGATCTTCCAAGTCAAAAATTATTAAATTCATATCTGTAGGGTCGATCCCACCGATAGCTTTCAACAATGCCTTTCATTGTATAGGACAACTTTGAAGGACTTTGAGGGCTGACATCACAGATGGTGCTTGGGATAGATCTTCAACAATACTGTAGTTCTGGGCAGCATGGGCATGAGGATTGAAAGCCGATTTCTAAATGATGCCCTTTGGAGGAGGGCGAAGAACTGTGTCGAGGCTCGGTCGTTCAAGATGAAGAGGACCATTGGTAGGTGGAGTCGTGGGAGATGGTTGGACCAACGAAGGAGGTATCGCATCAACTGTCTCTTTGAAGGAAGGATAATCTTTCGCTCGAGTGGTAAGTGTGATGTATTTTTGCTTTGAAGATCCTATACACATTAAGACATAGGATGTATTGGAGGGGGAAGGTTGGTCATGAAAGACCAATTGGGCCTATATTTGAGAGGGTAAGGGTTGTGACAATACGGCTGGAGTGGATGGTTTCGTGGTTCCTTGAAGGAACTTAGTAACCTCGGCTCGTTGTGGACAATCCTTAGTGTAGTGATCATCACCATAGATAAGACAAGGGTATCGGGGTTTGTGCTTATCCCTATCGTCAATAGGTGGTGTTTTTGTTCTTTCTGCTTGCAAATTATTTTTGTCCTCCTTATTCTTACCCTTTCCCTTTCTGGATTTGTTTTTACCAGCGGGGGTAGATTGAACAACATTTACATCAGAAGTTTTGCCGATGGAAGGGGTAGGAGACAAAGCGTTTTGAGCATTAGAAGAAATGAGTTTGGGGTTGTTGCTAGAGGTTTGGACGGAATGCGGTTGGGCCTGAGCAGTGCCAATTGCACCGTCAGCTGCATGAGAAGCAACAGGGGTAGTCGAAGTTACAAAAGTAGAAGGGCGAGGTGCATCAGGGAGTAAGTCGTAAAGAGTACCTGTTTGCGAGTAAATGAGGTCAAGGTATTGCGCATGACTAATGGTGATGTCACGACCGATGTTGTTCACAAATGATTTCGTGAACCACTCTGCCAGACACTGATCGGGAAGTTCAAGTTTGATGAGATGTCGTCTCTGTCCCCACTCATGAATGTGATCGAAGATATGAGTGGCTTTGGTTTGTTTGAAGGAACTCAAAATATCGGCCCCCCTTTCATAGAGGATCGGTAACTGGTAGTGGGTGAAGAAATCCATAGCGAGGGTGTTGAAGTCGGCATAGAAACCTTGTGGTAATTATATATACCACTTCATGGCGGAACCCGTAAGTGAGATGAATAGAGTCATCCATCAAGGAGTTGGATGAACACCAAAGGTGAAAAGTCATTACATGATTGTTCGGGTCCTCTCCTGGTTTCCCATTGAATTTATGGATGTTGGATGGTAGTTTGTCTGGTATGGCAGTCCATTGGGGAGAGTGACATATCGTATCATTTAAAATCCTTGACAGATCCGAGAGGTCTAGAGTGGCTAAGAACGGTAACTGTCTATTCACATGCGGGTACTGGTGACTTTGGGGAGGGAGTCCCATCGACAAACCAGTGGGACCATAAGAAGTCTGCATATAATGGGAGGATCTGGGTAGATTCGGTTGTTGGTGTGGAGGCAAGTAACTCATAGGGTTGTACCCTTAAATGAGGGCGTGGGGTGGAGCAATCGAGCCCCAAATAGGATTAGACATACCCGGATAGGGTTGGCCTGTACTAGGGGGTATGATGGAGCTAGCTGGAGGTTGTTGCCCCCCAGTAGGGTGAGGATTATGTTGTATAAGATGATTCCAATACTGGGCCAAGGATGGAGGTATGTTTTGTCCATAGGGTGGGTTTGGTGGGGGTTTCCCTCCAATCGGTGTTTGTGTCCCAATTGGGATTTGTCCATAGGGTGGGGTCGGTGGGGGTTGAGTTGGGCCTCCTTGGTGAAATTGTCCACCAACAGGAATCTGATAATTTGGTGTGAATGATGGAATGGTGCCACTAGGACCAGTGCCTTCGATAGAGGAAGGAATAGGTCCTCTCAAAGGGGGAAAAGGAAGTGCCGGAATGAAACCGGGAGGATGGTGCCCAGAAGGAGTAGAACTGCTAGGAGTTCCAGATGAGATTTGCGCTGGGGCGGGAATAGAGGCATTCAATGCATGGTATCCAGATGTAAGTGTTGGGGTGACTCTGGGTGAAAGTGGTGTGCCAATGGGGGCTTGTCTAACCACGATAATCCCGGTGTGAAGACTCATAGTATCTGTGTAATGGACCATTTGTAAAGGGAGAGTCAAGATGTGGTCAGCTCGCAGAGTTTTTGTACCAGGAAAATAATAAGTAGTAGTAAAAGGTACTGCGTATGGATAAGATGTTTTGAGTAGCTCAGGTGAGATAGTGATATCAACACCTGCTCCTGAGCCAAAGAGATCCCATCTAAAAACACCAGTAGTCCAAAAAGGATCTTGACCCTCAGGTCCTAGGAAAGGTCCAGGCGGTGATCCAGAAGACTGAACAACTAAGTCTCCAGAAGAATTCACTTGTACAATGCATCTCTCAGAGTTGGGATGAAGTCGAAAGTCCTCTCGAGAATTGGTAATCCAAAACCATTCTAGAGAGTCAGTTCTTTCCACTTGTGGAGTGGTAACATCTTGGACTTCACTCTGTTGAGGATATCCCTCTGGTGAGTTGGTAGGCAAGGGTGGAGAACCTTCCAGATTTTCTCGGGGTAAGCATTGCATTCTACGTGAATGACGTGGAGGGTCAATTGTGATCGATCTAAAAACTTACGAAGGAAATTATATGGTCAACTTGGGTAAAAAAATAGCACGCGCTAGTAAAAATCTAGGAATCAAGACCAAGAAAACAAGACCTTCTAATTTCGAAGTCACTAGTTGGTGATGAAATCCAACATCACAACGATGAGACAAGAAGGGGCTGGGCTAGGGTGGAAAAGTTACATTGACGACCTGCTTAATGGAATTACACCCTGGTGCAAGCTCCCACACATAATAGTGGGTATACCCTCCAAGGAGCCCGAGTGAGTTTGGCCAACATCGATTCCAGGTACTGTGAAGACTTGCCCCTTCACAGTCACCTTGTGTAAGACCCTAAGAAGATAGGCCACTAAGGTTACCACCAACAACAAAAAATTCTGTGGGAACAATTGACAGTCCGATCCACACGCAAGGGCAGGGTATCTAGCCCAAAATCAGCTTGAGAGGCTTCCACTCATCATTGTGGGTACACCTTCAAACGACCCCTGTAATATGTGCAATATCTACACTGATATCAACAAAGCAGGGTGAGTAACTTTGTCGATCTCAATGTGACCTCAAGATTGACCCTTGTGTGAGAAGGGCTTGCCAGGACAAAGTGCTCCAAATGGAATTTAATGCTCCTTACCACATGATGCTATTGTGTGTTTTGTGCTTTGGAGAGTGTATCTCACTACCTATTCCAAATCTCTAGCTTAGCTAATTTTGGTGTAATAGAGTCCCAGAAAAGAGTTACTAGTTAAATTTTAAAAATTGCGCAATATTATTAAAGGTCGTTGTTACTCAAAGGAGATGAAAATGAAACCGATGTTGTGTGAGACCCTGACCCAACAATGCATAGATAGGAATGAATGATACCAATTTTTGTTCGATGAATCCTATTTACAGGAGGGAAAGAGGAGTTTTCTGGAACAACTTGAACTACAATATATGATCTTCTTTGAAATGCAATATCAATGAATCATAAATAATGTGAATTCTCTATTCGTTCTATTTCAACAACTGAACGCCAATATTTTCGAAATAAAAAATTGCTTAAAAGGAAAAATGTTTTTAATTTTTAGTAGAAACCACACAATAGTGGTGGAACTAAGAAAAACCAACAACCGATGAAATGAACTATACAACAAAAACCCAAACCAATCTTTCAATGAAGACAAAAATAACAAGCAGACAAGACTAGTCTCTTCAACTGCATGTGGGCAACAATTTTCCAAGTAATGAGCAATTGAGAAAAACAATTAATCCCAACTTTTAAACTGATCACCGTCTCCCAACCAAACAAGCACTCGTATTTCAAAACTAGAGATTATATCCTTGTTAATAAAAGGTCAAGAGGTAACAATTGAGAAAAAGTGAAGAAGAAGAGATTTCGATTTCCGAAGACTAATCATTCACAAAATCTGAAGTCAAGAAACAATCAATCACTGGCCAAAGAAATTCTTTTCAGACACACATACAAATTTGGGCATCCGAGGATACAAAAAACCTTAATCCAAATTTTTTTTTGCAAATGGGTTCGCAGGCTAGCAGTGGTGTATAGTGCGAGAATGAAGGATTCTCGCAGGCTAGTCACAAGCAGAGTGTGAGAGGTTCTCACTGTACTGAACAACATGGTGCAAACTCTAATGGTTCTCGCAGGCTACATAAGGGTGCAGTGCGAGAAGGCCTGAAACTAAGAAAAATTTGGAAGAAGGACAAAGTTTTTGAAGGAACTTCTAGACCCAGGGAGTCTATTATGGTATCTTCAAGACTCAGAGATTGATGGAAATGAAAAAAGGTCAGTTAAGAGAAAATGGCCAAGGAAAAACCACCAAAAACCATAAAAAATGGGTTTCCTCCCCAGTGGAGTCGCCAATTTTGTTATCGGACAAATCGGTAGGTGCAGACACTAACAGATCTCCCTAGATCCATATGGATCTAGAACAAAACAGGACAAGACACGACTCTTTCCCTAAGTTGTAATCATTGAATCTACCAATAGGAAGGAACAAGTGACATACCTTTATATTGCTTCCTTAGGTCTCTGTTGTTCTCGCTTCGCTCCGGTGCTCTCGTGAAGTCAAGTTCAAGACAACGCAAACCAACCAAAGTGAACATAACAAAGTATATTCAACGTCAACTTATGCATATGATCAAGGAATTACACAATAAAGTAAGAGTGACTTTATGGGAAAGGGACATGCCACTGTATCATATTAATTGAAAGTAGAAGATACAACCTAATCGCCTCGATGTTGCAAGCTTCCTTTCAGTGACCCTTAGTTCCAACAAACACAATTTCTCTATTCTTGCATGAAGAAGATCCAATTCCTCTTGATAGACCAAATAGAGTCTTCAAGATTCTGTCTGAGCAGGGTTCTTCACATAATTCTTTCACCAACTCTTAATTTAATCTTGCTTAGCCTTTTCCATGAGAAACCTTTCAATATATAGGAGAAGGAGAGATGGTTACATGGATGAGGATGATCCCATAAAATCTGAGAAGTTAGTAAAATGACAACCATACGAATGCCAACTCATTTTCTAGAAGATTCCCTTCTAGAACCCTCGAGACCTCTTCTCCTTTCCAAGCTTAAAAATAGGTTCGCACCCTGTGTATGGAGAAGACTGCGAGAGGTTCGCACCCTAAGTGTGGGTGGCTTGTGATAATGAGGGATTCTCGCACCCTAGGCCATAGGTAGCCTGTGAACTCATCTTAAAAATATGTTTTTTGGAAGGAGACAAGATCCACTTTTTCTCATGTAAAAAGTCCTTGTTGGGAGCCTAAATACATCACTGTTGAGACATCACCAAAGTGACCAAAATCATGTGTAACAACGAGTGAAGGAGATTCCCCTTCGTTTGGTTCTTCTAGTTTTCTTGGCTGGAATTTGGAGGTAGCGACCATGGCACTGGGTTCAACATCGATAATATGCTTCCCTCCTTTAAGATTTGACTCGGAATTAGAATCAACCTTTGACTTAGAAGCCTTCAGCTCGACCATAGGGGACTGCTTGGAGCAACATTCGTCGGTGTTATGCCAAGGACTTTTATGGTACTCACACCATTTTCCCATGTCCTTCTTCGTATTCTCATTTCCCTTCTCGTGTTGCGGTTCAGATGGATTGTCCTGAGGGAGGCCATATCGACTTGGTCCCTTGCTATGTGGGTTGGGGTTATATTTTCCCTACTTCAGCTATGAGGGTTTTGCAAATCCAAACTCTCGCTATTTCTGCTTAAATTTCTGCTCAATCTTGACAACGTATCTATAAGCCGTGCCCAATGAGGCGATGTCCAAGAAATCCATTTCTATTTGAATGTATCTATGTAGACAACCGTGGTATTTGAGCACTATATGACGATCAAAATCTTTGATACCCAATTTGGTGTGTAGGTTATGGAAAATATTGTTGAAGTCTGGCACTGTCTGGTCCCTTTCTTGACGTAGGGTGGTCCATCTGGTGTACTGGTCCTCGTAGCTTCCAATAGGGTAGTACTGTTCTTTAATGGTGTCCCGAAAGGAATCCCATGTAGGGTCCACCACAAAAATAGTAGATTCCTCCAAAATCCTTTGCTCAGAGTAAGTATCCCACCAGTCTTTAACATAGGGAACGACCTTGAGGAGTGAAAAAGTGATCTTTTCCATATCAAAAAAATTGTGGACCGAAAAATATCCTTCGAGATGATTCAACCATTTATCTATAACATCCGCATCTATCAGTCCTTCAAATAAAGGAATATCAAAATTTACCTGTACCTTGAAGGGGGTTGCATGGTCCCTTGATGAAGATTCTTCTCCCATGGGAAACCTTCAAAGGATTCGCATGAAATTGTCCATCATTTCATTCCTTTGTCATGCGAGGGGTTCCTTGAGAAACATTTTAATAGGATCTCCTGCTCCATCATATTTATTTTTGTCTCCCATGGGTTATTGTCGGGCTTGATGCGACTGATCTGGAAATGGCTTGATTGGTCCGGGTCCCAACTTCTTGTACTGAGACCTTGTCGGGGACATGCACGAAGAAAAATAAATGAAGAGTAGACCGCTCTGATACCACTGATCTGGATTTAGGAGAAGAACGAAATGATTAACAAACTTAATACAATAAACATAAAGATAGGAATAATAACACAAATATCCAGTGGACAATGTCTTCTATTAAATAATGAAATAGGCTGAAACTATAAAGCTGCAGAACTGAAACCTACTCGAATGGTGGTAGATATCTTTGAGAAGAGATGTGGCTACTACACGCATCTGTCTGAGCACAATGGATTACAATGAGGCTCCAGAGGCCCTTTTCATATTACTCATGAATGCCAAAATTCTAGACATCCAAAAACCTAACCCTAGAAGGTGAAACGCCGAAATTCATGTGGGCCCTATGGGTATGTTGGTTAATTTGGTGCCTTAACTTCCTAGGGTCATAAATTTTGCATACGACCTCCGTTTTAGGCACGTGATAGCCCATTGGAAAGGTATTTAAGAGAAATATACATTCCGTTGTCAGACTCTAATTCAGTCTATAGTCTCACAGTGGCGAGCAAAAAAAACAACGTTTAGGGCCCAAAAATAGCCCTTAAAGTACAACAAGATGTGTTGACATGAAAACATACAAAATAATCTAGTTGGATTAGGTGAGAGGCCACTTGTGTCTACCTGGAGAATGTGCAGGGCTTCAGACAACCTAAGAAGTGTAGAACTCACAATTATAAAGTAGTAAAAAAGGACATGCTCAACAAAAACAAACACGAGGAGCCAGTTGGGATAGGTGGGTGGCCACCAATATCCACCTGGATCAATCCTCCCCCCTTATGAAGAAAAAATCTCCATTTTGTTGAGTTCCCCCATCAGGTGAGGAAAATTTCGCTGGATTTGGCCCTGGGTGAGCCACTTTCCTTGGTGTAGGCGTTTCCCTACCTTGACAACCCGATAAAGATGGATCCACTGCTGGCGAGTGCCCTTGACCCGTGTGTCCAAGATATGATCGGTGGATTCTTGTTCCATGTAGTTAGGGTTGAGCTCTGTTGGTGTCATCTCTTCAACGATCTCAAAGGTGTCCAATAATGGTGGAAAATATGGCCTAAGGAGGTCCACATTGAATACTGGATGAAGACCAGGGAAGGATGGAGTGTTGAGCTCAAAAGCATTGCTACCCATAACCTTGGTGATAGTTTAAGGCCCTTAACGAAGTGTCCAAAGCTTCCGATGGGGCCTGGTGAGATGCTCCTTATGCAAATGTAACCAGACTTTGTCGCCAACCTGAAACTGGTGTGGTACCCTATGTTGATCGTGGCATTGCTTGTACTTAGCATTGGATTTATGCAAAATATCCTGGACCTGTTGGTGAATGTGCTAAATCCTCTCAATGAATCTGGTGGCTTTGTCGATCACAGAATGATTATGGGAAGAGTTTGTCTGTGCGGTGGCAAGAGGAAGTACAACATCAATGGGTCCCTAGGGTTGGAATCCTAGACACACCTAAAATGGGCTATGGCTGGTGGAACTATGGAGAGCCTTGTTGTAGCTGTGTTGGACATATGGGAGACTCTCGTCCCATGTATGAGGATGCTTAGAATTGTACATGTGCAGGATGTGCACAATCATCCGATTGGCGACCTTGTTTCTGCCATCGGTTTGGGGGTTGAAAGAAGAGGATTTTTTGAGCGTGGTGTCCAATAGAGACCAGAGAATCGACCAAAAGGTGCTGAGGAACCTGCTATCTTTGTCAGAGATGATGGTCCATGGTATCCCAAAGTTGACCCAAACTCATTAGAAGAAGATCTTGGTAGTATATCCCGCTGTGAAATTCTTCTTATAGGCTGTGAGGATGGCTATCTTTGAAAACTAATCAACGACCATGAACACACAGTCATTTCCGTGCTTGGTGGATGACAAACATGACATGTAATCCATTGAGATGGATTCCCATGGCTTCTCGGGAATAAGAAGAGGGGTGTACAAGACTTTCTTTTTGATGGTTGGCTTGGCAATGACACATGCAATGAAATATCTTATATAATTGCTGAAGCCTTGTCGAAGTTTTGGCTAATAAAAATGTGTCTGAAGAATGACCATAATTTTCTCTATGCCAAAATGTCCTGCCACCCGACTGTAGTGGGATTCCCAAATCAGATTTGCATGCTTGATTTTAGGAACACAAAGATGGACCAGGTGCATAATATTCCATCCTAAATGTGAAAATCAATGACAATGGCACTTGTACCCAAGAGATGATATGTGGTGGTGAAGTACAGATCTTGCTAATAAAGTTCAGGCCACTCCGATGCTTCATGTCCACAGGATTGGAGCATAATAATGAGTGCAGCCACAGGAGGTTGACTGAGGTAGGTAACAACATGATTGGAGATACCTATCTTATACTTTATTTTGAGATGGAACTGCTGGAGGTAGGTGGACCACTTTTGATGGCGGTCGTTCTGCAATTTCCCCTGTGTCTGTATGAACTACAGAGGATTGTGATAAGTGTTTATGACCGTCTCTATCCCTAGAATGTAATGTTTCCATTGACGACATGGATGCACAATTGAATACATTTCCTTGTCATAGGTGGGGTATTTCTGGATATTATCAAAGAGTGTCTCACTATGGTATGCCACAGGATGCCTATGCTGAGTGAGAACTGCACCCACAACATAGTCAGATGCATCAATCTCAATATCGAATGGTTTTTACAGATTGGGCAAGGAGAGTACTAGAGCTGAGCACAAGTGATGTTTCAGATCATTGAATTTTCATTGCTGATCCTTACCCCACATGAACTTGGCCCTACCAC
This sequence comes from Picea glauca, assembly GCA_000966675.3. NCBI lineage: Eukaryota > Viridiplantae > Streptophyta > Pinopsida > Pinales > Pinaceae > Picea > Picea glauca. The sequence goes on along the minus strand of JZKD02S0631982.1, from coordinate 186,684 downwards.
CGCCCTTGGTCACCTCGCTGAGGGCCCATGTAATATGGGAGAATCCCAACATGAACCGTTGGTAGAAATTGGCTAATCCCAAGAAGCTCTGAAGCTCGATCAGTGTGGTCGAGGTTGGCCAGTCACAGATGACTTGGATATTAGCTGGATCAACATGTACCCCATTCTCATAAACAATGTATCCCAGGTATTGGACCCCGTTGATTTCAAAAGAGCATTTTTCCAAGTTTTCATAAAGCTTGTGCTGCCGTAGATTGCTAAAAACCTGTTGAATATGCCGCATGTGCTCCTCCCATGTTCTGTTGAATATGAGGATGTCATCCTAATATACTACCACAAAGGAGTTGGTGAAGGGTCTCAATACATCATCCATCAACCTCATGAAAGTGGCTGGTGCATTTGTTAAGCCAAAGGGCATGACTAGCCATTCATAGAGACCTTCTTTAGACTTGAAGGTTGTCTTCCAAACATCAGTTGGTTCGATGGGAACCTGGTGGTAGCCAGACTTCATGTCAATCTTGCTGAAGAAATTTCCCCCCTCAATTGGTCAAGAAGGTCATCAATCCTGGGAATGGGGTAGCAGTTCCTGACTGTGATTTTGTTTAAGTCTCTGTAATCAATTCATAGTCACCAAGTCCCATCCTTCTTCTTCACCAGTACAATTGGGCTTCCGTAAGGGGAGGATCTGGGTCTGATGTGCCCCTTTTGAAGAAGATTTTGGATCTGAGGCCTGATTTCATCATTCTCCAACAACGAGCACTGATAGACTGGACCATTAGGTAGAGGTGCACTGGGGGTCAAATCAATTGGATGCTTGACTTGGTAGTGTGTCGGTACCCCTATAGATGAGGAAAATATGTCTTTGTATTCTTCCACGATCCTGTTCACCTGCTTCTGCTGCAAAGAGAGGTGTTGTGTAGAGGCCACAGAGGTGGCAATGAACTTATGCTTACTTTGAGCATGGATCACAAAGAAGAAAAAATTCCCAGTCTTTTAAATGACCTTACTGCATTGCTTAACACATATTAAATAAATAAAAGTAGGCGATGCCACCTCTGGCATCCTGTACAATTGTCTGCCCAAATTAATAATAACACGGTGGGGTCTAGATTCATACACATCATGACGGTTCCACAAATATGGTTGTCCTAAAAGAACATCACAAACTTCAAGGGGAGAAATATCACACAATAGCTCATCTTTGGAAGGCTTGATGTCGTAGGGCAGATGAAACTTTTGGATGACACAAATATCTCTTCCTTGACGAAGCCAGCCGATGGTGTATGGATGTGGGTGTGGTGTCATTGACAGGTCCAACCGCTTGACAACCTCTGCTAAAATAAGGTTATTATTACTACCATTGCCGACAATGAATTGAAATAGAGATCCTTTGACCCACATTTGTGAGTGAAAGAGGCATTCCCCTTCCTTTGGTTCTTTTGGTTCTCTTGACCAGAATTTGGTGGTAGTGACTGTGGCACTGGGTTCAACATCAATAATCCGCTTCCCTCCTTCAGGATTTGACTCAGAATTAGAATCAACCTCCTACTCAGATTCCTTTATCTCGACCACGAGGGACTGCTTGGAGAGAGATTCATTGGTGTCGTGACAATGAATTTGATGGTACTCACACCATTTTCCCATGTCCTTCATCTTCTCATTTCCCTTCTTGTATTGCAGCTTGGATGGATTGTTTTGAGGGAAACCATCTCGACTTGTTCCCTTGCTATGTGGTTTGGGGTTGCCTTTTCCTTTCTTTGGCTGGGAGGGGTTTGCAGATGCAAACTCTCATCGTTTCTGCTTAAATTTCTACTCGATCTTGACAATGTATCTATAAGATGTGCCCAATGAGGCGATGTCCAAAAAATCCATTTCTTTTTGAATGTATCTATGTAGACAACCATGATATTTGAGCACCAAATGATGATAAGAATCTTTGATTCCCAATTTGATGCGTAGGGTATGGAAAATATTGGTGAATTATGGTATTGTCTGGTCCTTTTCTTGATGTAGGGTGGTCCATCTGGTGTACTGGTCCTTGTAGCTTCCAACGAGGTAGTAATGTTCTTTAATGAAACAAATACCATGTAGGGTCCACCACAAAAACTGCAGATTCCTCCATGACCCTTTCTTCAGAGTAAGTATCCCATCAGTATTTAGCATGGGGAATGACCTTGAGGAGTGAAAAAGTGATCTTTTCCCTATCGAAAAAATTGTGGACCGGAAAATATCCTTCGAGAAAATTCAACCATTTATCTACAACATCTGCATCTACCAGTCCTTCAAATAATGGAATATCAAAATTTACATGTACCTTGAAGGGGATTGCATGGCCACTTGATGAATATGCTTCTCTCGTGAGCAACCGTCGAAGGATCTGCATGAAGTTGTCCATCATTTCATTCCTTTGTCGCACGAGGTATTCTTCGAGAAACATTTTAATAGGATCTCCTGCTACATCATATTTGTTTTTGTCTCTCATGGGTTGTTGTTAGGCTCGACGCGACTGATCTGGTAATGGATCGATTGGTTCAAGTCCCAACTTCTTGTACCCAGACCTTGTCAGGGACATGCACGGAGAAAAATAAATGAAGAGCATACCACTCTAATACCACTTATCTATATTTAGGAGTGGAACAAACTGATTAAAAAACTAAATACAATAAACAGAGAGATAGTAAGAATAACACAAATATCCACTAAACAATGTCTTCTATTAAATAATGAAATAGGCTGAAGCTGTAAAGATGTAGAACTGAAACTTGCTCAAATGGTGGTAGCTATGTCTGAGAAGAGACGTGGATACTACGTGCATGTGTCTGAGTAGAATGAATTAAAATGAGGCTCCAAAGGACATTTTCATATTACTGATGAATGCCAAAACCCTAAACATCCAAAAACCTAACCCTATAAGGTGAAATTCCAAAAGTCATGTGGGCCCTATGGTTAAGTTGGTGTAGTTTGGTACCTCAACTTCCTAGGGTCGTAACATTTTCAAACGACCTCCGTTTTAGGCATGTGATAGCCCGTTGGAAAGGTATTTCAGAGAAATACACATTCCACCATCAGAATTTGACTACGTTTACACTTTGACTATGGCGAGCCAAAAAAAAAACGTTTAGGACCCTAAAACAACCCTGAAAGGACAACAAGATGTGCTGGCATGAAAACATAGAAAAAAATGTAGTTGGATTAGGAAATAGGCCACCCGTATCCACCTAGAGAATGTGTGGGGCTTCAGAGAGACCCAGACGTGTAGAAGTCACAATTATAAAGAAGTACAGAAGGATGTGCTAAAAAAAATGGATACAAGGAGCCATTTGGAATAGGTGGGTGGCCACCAATATCCACCTAGACCAATCCTCCACCATTAGGAAGCAATGGTCTCCATTGCATTGATTTCCCTGATCAGGTGAGGAACATTCTACTGGATTTGGCCCCGGGTGAGACACTTTCCTTGGTGTAGGAGTTTCCCTACCTTGACAAACCGATAAATCTGGATCCACTGCTGGTGAGTGCCCTTGACTCGTGTCTCCACAATTGGATCGGTGGATGCTTGTTGCATGAAGTTAGGGTTGAGATTTTTTGCATGAAGCCTTTATTCTTGATGGTTGACTTGGAAATGGAACAGGTAGTGCAAGATCTGATATATATGTTGAAATCCTATTGAAGTTTTGACCAATAATTTTTTTTCTGAAGAATGGGCACAGTTTTCTCTATGCCAAAATGTCCTGCCACCTGACTGTAGTGGGTTTCCCAAATCAGCTTTGCATGCTCGCTTGTAGGAACACATAGATGGCCTAGGTGGAACAAGAGTCTATCCTAAATGTGAAAATAAGTGACAATGGATCCTGTACCCAAGAGATGATATGTGGTGGTGAATTCCAGATCTTGCTGATAAAGTTGGGGCCACTCCGATGCTTCATGTTCATAGGACTGGAGCACAGTGGTGAGTGCAACCATAGGCGGCCGACTGAGGCGGTCATTGACACGATTGGAGATAGTTTTCTTATACTTGATGTTGATATGGAATTGCTGCAGGTAGGTGGACCATTCTGATGGTGGTCGTTCTGCAATTTACCCTATGTTTGTATGGACTACATAGGTTTGTGATCAGTGTGTATGACCATCTCTTTCCCCATAATGTAATGTTTCCATTGACAACATGCTTGTACAATGGAATACATTTCCTTGTCATAGGTGGGGTATTTCTAGAAAATATTGAAGAGTGTCTCACTATGGTATGCCACAAGATGCCCATGCTGAGTGAGAACTGCACCCATAGCATAGTCATATGCATTAGTCTCAATCTCGAATGGTTGTTGTAGATCGATCAAGGAGAGTACTGGAGCTGAGCACAATCGATGTTTTAGATCATTGAATGCTCATTGCTGCTTCTTCCCCCACATCAACTTGGCCCTACCACCACCCTTGGTCACTTGGCTAAGGGCCCATGCAATATGGGAGAATCCCAACACAAACCATCGGTAGAAATTGGCTAGTCCCAAGAAGCTCCAAATCTCGGTCAGTGTGGTCGGAGCTGGACAATCACGGATGAATTGGATATTATATGGATCAATTTGTACCCCATGCTCATCAACAATGTAGCCCAGATATTGGACCATGTTCATGCCAAAAGATCATTTTTCCAAGTTGGCATAAAGCTTGTTCTGTCGCAGAGTGCTCAAAACAAGATGAATATGATGCATGTACTCCTCCCACGTTCTGCTGAAGATGAGGATGTCATCCAAATATACTACCAAAAAGGAGTCGGTGAAGGGTCTCAATACATCATCCATCAATCTCATGAAAGTGTCTTGTGCATTTGTTAAGCCAAATGGCATGATTAGACATTCTTTAGACTTGAAGGCTTTCTTCCAGACATTAGTTGGTTCGATGGGAACCTGGTGGTAGCCAAACTTCAGGTCAATCTTGCTGAAGAAATTTCCCCCCTTGAGTTGGTCAAGAAGGTCATCAATCCTACGAATGGGGTAGTGGTTCTCGACTGTGATTTTTTTTAAGGATCTGTAATCGATGCATAGTCACCAAGTCTCGTCCTTCTTCTGCACCAGTACAATCAAGATTCTACAAGGGAAGGATTTGGGTCTGATGTGCCCCTTTTGAAGAAGCTCTTGGATTTGACACCTGATTTCATCATTCTCTATCAACGAGCATCGATAGACTTTCCCAATAGGTAGAGTTTCACTGGGGGTCATATCAATTATATGCTTGAATTGGAAATGTGTCGATACCCCTGTAGGTGAGGCAAAGATGTCTCTGTATTCTTCCACAATCCCGTCCACTTGATTCTGCTGTAGAGAGAGGTGTTGTGTAGAGGCCACGGATGTGGCGACAACCTTCTACTTACTTTGAGCACATATCACAAAGAAGAAAAACTTCCCGGTCTGTGAAATGACCTTACTGCATTACTTAGAAGATATTAAAGAAATAGTAGGAGGTGGTGCCACCTCTGGGATCCTGTACAATTGTCTACCCAAAGTAATAATAACACTACGGGATCTAGACTCATACACAACATGACACTTGCACAAATATGGTTGTACTAAAAGAACATCACAAACTTCAAGGGGAGAAATATCACACAATACCTCATCTTTGAAAGGCTTGATGAAGCAGACACAAAGATCTCTTCCTTGATGAAGCCAAACGATGGTGTAAGGCTATGGGTGCGGTGTCATTCGCAGGTCCAACTGCTTGATGACCTCTACTGAAATCAAGTTTTTCTGACTACCATTTTCGACAATGAAATGAATCAAAGCCCCTTTGACCCACATTTGCGAGTGAAAGTGGCGTTCCCATTCCTTTGGTTCTTCTGGTTTAATTGGACAGATTTTGGTGGTAGAAACCGTAGCACTGGGTTCAACATCAATAATCCACTTCCCTCCTTCAGGATTTGAATCAGAATCAGAATTGGCCTCTGACTTGGAAGAATTCAACTCGGCCACGAGGGATTGCTTAGAGCGACATTCATCGATGTTGTGCCAAGAAATTTTATGGTACTCACACCATTTCCCTGTGTCCTTCTTCATCTTCTCATTTCCCTTATTGTGTTGTGGCTTGGATGGACTATCCTGAGGGAGGACATCTCAACTTGGTCCCTTGCTGTGTGGGTTGGGGTTACATTTTCCCTGCTTCCACTGTGAGGGGTTTGTAAATCCAAACTCTCGTCGTTTCTTCTTAAATTTCTGCTCAATCTTGACAACCTATGTATAAGCCATGCCTAATGAGGTGATTTCCAATAACTCCATTTCTATTTGGATGTATCTATGCAGTCAACCGCAGTATTTGAGCACCAGACAATGCTCAGAATCTTTGATACCCAATTTGGTGTGTAGGGTATGGAAAATATTTGTGAAGTCTGGTACTGTCTGGTCCCTTTCTTGATGTAGGGTGGTCCATCTGGTGTATTGGTCCTCATAGCTTCCAACATGGTATTACTATTCTCTAATGGTGTCCTAGAAGGAATCCCATGTAGGGGCCACCACAAAAATTACAGATTCCTCCACGACCCTTTGCTCAGAGTAAGTATCCCACCAATTTTTAACATGGGGAATGACCTTGAGGAGTTAAAAAGTGATATTTTCCCTATTGAAAAAATTATGGATTGAAAAATGTCCTTCGAGAAAATTCAACCATTTATCTACAACATCTGCATCTATCAGTCCTTCAAATAACAAAATATCAAAATTTACCTGTACCTTGAAGGGGGTTGCATGGCCGCTTGATGAATATGCTTCTCTCTTGGGAAACTGTCATTTCATTCCTTTGTCGCGCGAGGGCTTCCTCAAGCAATGTTTTAATAGGTGCTCCTGCTCCAGCATCTTTCTTTTTGTCTCCCATGGGTTGTTTTCGGGGTCGGTGTGACTGATCTAGTAATGGCTTGATTGGTTTGAGTCCCAACTTCTTGTACCCAAACCTTGTTAGGGACATGCACGAAGAAAAATAAATGAAGAGAAGACCTTTTGATACCACTAATACGGATTTAGGAGTAGAACGAACTGATTAAAAAAGTGAATACAATAAACACAAAGATAGGAAGAATAACACAAATATCCAGTGAACAATGTCTTCTATTAAATAATGAAATATGCTGAAACTGTAAAGCTACAGAACTAAAACTTGCTCGAATGGTGGTATCTATCTTTGAGAAGTGATGTGGATGCTATGCGCATCCTTCTGAGTATAATGGATTGCAATGAGGCTCTAGAGGCCCTTTTCATATTAATCATTAATACCAAACCCTAGACATCCAAAAACCTAACCCTAGAAGGTGAAACACCAAAATTCATGTGGGTCATATGGGTAAGTTGGTGTAATTTAATACATCAACTTCCTAGGGTCGTAACGTTTGCATACTTCCTTCGTTTTAGCCACGTGATATCCCGTTGGAAAGGTCTTTCAAAGAAATATGCAATCCACCATCAAAATATGACTTCGTCTATAGTATGACTGTGGCGAGCCAACAAAACAACGTTTAGGGATCCAAAACATCCTTGAAAGTGTAATGGCAACTTGAATTTTTGTCCACAAAATCAAAGCTGTAAAGTGTAATGGAAACTGCTAAAAACATGATTGATCATTTAAGCTAAAAGAATCCTACATGTAGTCTGCTATGGGATCATGAAAGACACGACCTATTTCTTGGATTTCAGCAATTTTATGGTCATAATTGGGTATGGAAAATATGTTTTTTTATATCATTATACAACTCTTGATATGGCTGCAAATTTTCTGATGAACTTTGTAATGAGGCTCTTGTTGAACAAGACCACGAATCTGACTGCCTAATCAAGTCTATATCATAACTTCTTTTAAGCTCATAGCTAGCTAATGGAACAAGACTTTGACTACATAGATCATCCAAAACATGAACTATTGGATCTTGTAGAAACTAAGAAGAATCTTGCATTGGTTCCAATGAAACTTCATAATTTTATATGTGCTTATCATAGTGATCCAGGTGGATATCAGTGGCCACCCACCTTTTCCAACTGGCCCAAAATAGTTTTCGGGCAATTTTGGCAATTTACTATTTTTAGCAGTTTTTAACTTTCGGGGTCAATTTGAGGGCCCAAATGAAGGTTTTTCGAGATTGAGGTCCTCAATGATGGCCTAAGGCATTATTTAGGCCCCAAAATGAATCTTCTCGATGATACCTTTCCAACGGGCTATCATACGCCTAAAACAAAGATCGTATGCAAAAGTTACGACCCCGAGAAGTTAATGCACTAACTTACCCAAACGAGGCCCACATGACTTTTGGCGCTTCATCTCCTAGGGTTATGTTTTTGGATGTCTAGAGTTTTTGGCATTCCTGTTTATTGTAAAAAGGCCTTTAGAGCCTCATTGTAATCATCTTCTTGCGAATTCTAGTAGCCGTCACATCTCTTCTCAGAGATAAGCTGCCACCATTCTAGTGAGTCTTTCACTCTGTATTTTTACAGTCTTTGTACATTTATTTCATTAATAGAAATCATGTATTACTATATATATGTGTTTATGGTTGCATCTCTGATACATTTTTGTTATATTATTGAATATTTGTGATATCTCTGTGCATTTGATTATTATATCTCCGCTCTCATTTCGTGCCGAAAATATTCCCGATCAGTGGTATCAGAGCAGGCTGCTCTTGATCATTTTTTAGTGCATGTCCCTGACAAGGTCTGAGTATAGAAAGTTGGGTCTCGAGCTTGTCTCTATTGAATACAGTCACTCTCGCACACCCAAGAAACCCTCAATGGCGGAAGAAAAGAAAAACGACGAAGTAGATGATCCTATCAGTCTGTTGCTTGAGCAAGATCTCACGCGACGGAGGGACGAAATGATGGAGAATTTTTCCCACATCCTTCAACGCCTGCCGATAGAAACATGCACATCTTCATCAAGCAAACACTTTTGAAGAACCTCTCCTTTCAAGGTACAAGTTAATTTTTATATTCTTGTATTTGAAGGACAGATAGATGCATAAGCCCTAGATAAATGGTTAAACCTGCTAGAAGGTTATTTCTCTGTTCACAATTTTTACGACAGAGAACAGATCACCTTCACACTCCTTAAAGATATCCCCTATGTCAAACATTGGTGGGAAACTTACTGGGATCAAAGTTCCATAGAGGAGTCTGGAATATATAGGGCCGAGCCCACTTGGGTTTTTTTTGTGGATGTGGTAAAGGAACAGTATTACCCTATTGACAACCATGAGGACCAATACATGAGATGGACCACACTGCGACAAGAGAGGGGCCAAGTAGTTCCAGAGCTCACCAATACCTTCCATACCTTGTGCACCAAGCTGGGTATCAAAGACTTTGAACGAAATTTGGTTCTGAAATACCGTGGGACTCTACACAGATACATCCTAACTGAAATGGATTTTTTGGACATCTCATCACTCAGTGATTCTTATTGATATGCTGTTAAAATCGAGCAAAAATTTAAGCACCAGAACAAACGAGAGTTCAGGTTTGCAAATCTGCAACAACCAAAGTTTGATAAAGACAGTCTTAACAAACAGTCTCCCAAAAACCCGTCCAAGCCATAGGAAAAGAAGGTTCACGGGAAGACAAATAAGGACACCGTAAAATGGTACGATTTCCACAAAATATCCTTGCACAACACCGATGAATGTTTCTCAAAATAGTCATTGTTGGCCGAGATCAAAGACAAGGAGCCGAACCCTGATTCAGAATCTAATTCTAAAAATATTGGTAAAGGATAGATCATTGAAGTAGACCCTACTGCTATTGTCGCAACCGTAACAATTCAACCAGAAGAACCAACATATCTTGAAGAGGGGGACCACCTTTTTTATTCATAGATGTGGGTGAAGGGGACCCTGCTGCATTTTATTGTTGATAGCGAAAACCAGAAGAACCTCATCTCAACAGAGGTCGTCAAACAGTTGGGATTGTTGACAACACCACACCCGCAACCATACAACATCAGGTGGCTTCGCCAAGGACGAGATCTCTGTGTCAGCCAACAATGTCGATTATCATACGACATCCAACCCTTCAAGGATGAGGTATTATGTGATGTTGCCCCACTGGATGTCTGTGATGTGCTCTTGGGCAAACCATATATGTGGAGACACCATGTTGTTTATGAGTCTCGACCCCGTAGTGTCATTGTTACTTTGGGGGGTCATCTCTACAGAATACCAGAGGTAGTTTCGACTACTGTTCCACCTAAAAAGTGCTGCAAGGTAGTAACTCATACGACAAAATTCATCTTCTTCACAATCTGTTCAAAAGGAGAACAGAAGGAAACTGCAACCACTACAGCCTTGCCCCAAGCACCTTCTATCCAACATAATCAGGTTGAAAAGGTTGCAGCAAAGGGAAAATATTCCTTTCTGCACACCGTCCTCTCATGTATATCGACTTTTTGAACAGCCTCAACCTCAACAGGTTCATGACAGACTTCCACAAACTGAGCAATGCGACGTCTCCAGCAAGGCAAGCAACTCACCAAGATGCATATTCAACAAACGTTTTTCCCTCTCCCCTGAGAACTCAACGCAATGGAGACCACTACTTCCTAAGGAGGTAGGATTGATATAGGTGGATATCGGTGGCCACCCACCTTTTCCAACTGGCCCAAAACAATTTTTGGGCAATTTTGGTAATTTACTATTTTTAGCAATTTTTAACTTCCGTGGCCAATTTGAGGGCCCAAATGAAGTTTTTTTTTTTTTTTATAGATAGAGGTTCTCAATAATGGCCTACTAAATGATTGAGGCCCCAAAATGAATCTCCTCGATGATACCTTTCCAACGAGCTATCATATGCCTAAAACAGAGATCGTATGCAAAAGTTACGACCCCGAGAAGTTAATGCACTAACTTACCCAAACGGGGCCTACATGACTTTTGGTGCTTCATCTCCTAGGGTTAGGTTTTTGGATGTATAGAGTTTTTTTCATTCTTTTTTATTGTAAAAAGGCCTTCAGAGCCTCATGGTAATCATCTTCTTGCGAATGCGAGTAGCCATCACATCTCTTCTCAAAGATAAGATGCCACCATTCTAGCGAGTCTTTCACTCTGTATTTTTACAGTCTCTGTACATTTCTTTCATTAAGAGAAATCGTGTATTACTGTATATCTGTGTTTATGGTTGCATATCTGATACATTTCTATTATATTATTGAATATATGCGATATCTATGTGCATTTCTTTATTATATCTCCGCTCTCATTTCATGCCGAAAATAATCCGGATCAAGCCAGTTGGAATAGGTGGGTGGCCACCAATATCCACTTGGATCACTAGCACAATCAAAAGGACAACTTGACTTTTTTTCCACAAAATCAAAGATGTAAAGTGTAATGGAAACTGCTGAAAATATGATTGATCATTTAAGCTGAAAAAATCCTCCATGTTGTCTGCTATGGGATCATGAAAGACACGACCTATTTCTTCGATTTCAGCAAATTTATGGTCATAATTGGGTATGGCAAATATGTTTTTTTATATCATTATACAACTCTTGATATGGCTGCAAATTTTCTGATGAGATTTGTAATGAGACTCTTGTTGAACAAGACCATGAATATGACTGCCTAATCAAGTCTATATCATAACTGCTTTTAAGCTCATATCTAGCTAATGGAACAAGACTTTGACTACACAGATCATCAAAAACATCAGCTATTGGATCTTGTAGAAACTGAGAAGACTCTTGCATTGGTTCCAATGAAACTTCATAATTTTATACGTGCTTATCATTCAGGACACGATCAAGATTTTTCTTCAAATACCAAAATGAATTAAAGCTTATTGGTACAAAATTATTTTTCATTAACTCATAATCTGTTTCAGGCTCTAATCTTTCATCTGGGATTTGAAACTCAAGGTAGCTTAGCGGCTGCAATTTTGGAGCAAGAACAACTTCCATATCACAAATGACATCCTCAACTGATTCATAAGAAAGTTTCCCCATAATACTTCTTACAGCTTGCTTATCTTCTTGTTTATAGTTTTCTCTCAGAAATTGGAACGAGGGAAAACATAAAGGCAAAGATCTTTCACTTACTTGAAAACTTTATGCATTTTCCTCATTGCTGTCATAATTAATATGCACATGATGATTTTCATATTTGATCTACTGTAAATGAGCTTCTTCCTCCCAAAAATATGTTGTTGATTTCTTTGAAGAGTCAACCTTGATGTAGTCATCATCATATTTATCATACTTGGGTAGATCATCCATATAAGGAATGTCATCAAACATACACATTAGATTAGTTGATTTCTCCTCCACAAGCTGATTTTGAGTTTCATCTTTGTCCATGTCATGAAGTGAATACATAAAACAATCATTTTCTGATCTATGATACCAAGGATAAGAAACAAAATGATTTGGAAAAATGACCCTTTAATTTTCTGCAAAAAATGGAACATGGTGTTTTTTAACAACAAGTTCGTCTCTCATGATAATCTTGTGCATAATTTCTTTCATTGTGCTTGCTAGAATGTCTAGTTTCTATTATGAAGATGTCAGATGCTCCTTCTTCATGCTTTCCTTTTCTTCTGCCTTCAACTTTGACTTTTTGATAAAAAAAATTAGCTTCTGCACCTATAGCACCGTTCTGCATTTCTTCAAGTGTTGTAGTATTCCTTTATCTCAATTGAAACACCATTTCCGGATCAAAGGCATCCGAGTAGTGTAAGAGAGATAAACTAGGAGGAGGATTTATATCATCAAACATTGAATAGTAAACTTGATTGAATCTGGATGAAAAGTGTTGCACTGTTTCTCTTGGATGTATTTTCAAATGATTATATTCTTCTAAAATAAGAAAATGATTCCTCTTGATCACCCATTTATCAAGGAAGAATTTCAAAAATTGATGGAAAAAACCAATGCTTGCAGCTGGCAATTTTTTGAACCACTCTTTATATTTACCTTGCAAAGATAGAGAAAAAATCCTAATACAAACATCATTTTCTTCAACCTAAAAAAGGTCAAGAAAATGGTCAAAACCCTGAATGTGTTTTTCAATAGTGATGCTACCGTATTCTCCATCAAACCTGGGAAGGTATTTGTGATAATTTTTAGGGAAACCATGGAGTATTGGAGGTAAGATGAGAGGCTTGTATCTGTCTGGGACTTTAAAGGGTATGGGGTTTTGTACAACAACTTTAAAAATAGGCTTGGTTTCTTGAGGCTCATCAAATGGAATATGACCAATACAAGTTGTAGCAAAAGGGTTTCGACCATGATCAAAATCATAAAGAGAATATGTATTTATAATCTTCAAAGGAAAATAATTGGATGCAGGTCTGTGATCTCTTTTAAAATATAATATACATTGGAAAAATTTCTTGAAGAAATAACTAACAATACAACATATTATGCCTGGGATGAAATTCCAATTTGAATACCTGATCTCTCCATAATGTTTTTTCATGTTTCTGTTGGCCAGGTTCATCCTCCAGTGGAGTCTTCAGATCAAATTGAAACTGTTTGGAGTCGCTAGGTGATTGTTTCATCCTTGATGTGTCTGATCACTGTCCACCATCAACAATCAGATCTGTAACTTGATACACTTTTCTGAGGAAGATAAAAAATATTCCCCAGTATGGTCGCCACTATGTTATCACTCTGTAATTTCTCAGGTTGAGGAAGAAGTTGACAGAGGTAACCACAAAACCACTTTGGAGTCTAGGATGTAGCCCTCCTAGACTCAGAGAGGGATCTCTCTATAATATTTAGCTTTGTTTGCTGGGAATTTTAGGCTAGTTATGATAGTATAGGGTTTGGTTTTTGAATTGTTTGGTTGGAACAGTGAATATGGGCCATTAGGAAAATGGACTCATAGTTCAGAATTGATAAAAAACCAGGTCTAGCAGGCTAATATTGTAGGGCACGGTAGGCAAATTCACTGGATATTCAAGGATTATGATACATAGGGAAATGAAATGTTCATAAATCCAATTAAAAATAGAGTAATCAAGAATTTTGTTTCCAATATTCAGTGGAAAACATAAAAAATATTCCTAATCCGGAGAGAGAGTGTCCATTTAAACAAATTTTTTCTCTTATCTTCTTGGAATAATTCAGAAAAGAAACAATGGTGATAAGAGGAAAAACAAATTTAAAGAGAAAGATACACTCCACCAATGAAATTTGTCATAAGAATCCTGCAATTGTCGCACTGTATTACTGCAAATATGAATCAAATGGTCTTTTTGGACTAATTTACAATATTAGCTCCATTCTTCCTACCAATTCCTCGAATACCTCAAAAGGTGAAGTATATATAGACTTATTTACAAGCTATCCTGTCATAACCGATCATGATTTATTTTAAGAAAATCTAAACTAACTATTACAATCATAGAGGTTTGTTGATATTCATTCAGATATCTGGCACTGTTTTGATGGGATCTGTGGGTGATCTGTGCCTTTTAATATGATCTCTTTGCCATCTATCCTTTTGACCTTTTGCTTCCTGAAATTCTGAAAAATAGGGTCCAGTGATCTCTTCGAATATCTCAATATGAGATAGCTGTGTAAAATATGGGGGAGGTTTTTGTACATCATCTTGTTATGAGAAAAAAACTCTCTCGGTTTGTTGAAATTCATCTCCATCTATCCAGAATACGGGTTTGAAAAAGATGTCTCAAACAAGAAAATCCTGAATCCTGAATAATAGGGCTTAAAGATGCTCTAGATTCTCCCAATATGTAGAAAATATGAGAAATTTGGGAGAGGTTATTGTTATTTGTCCCATGCTGAGAAAAAACCTCTTTTAATTTCTCAAATTTCATATTGGTTTTCCCAGAAATATCCTCAGAAAATGACTGGTTGAAATGGGCAAAAAAAGGTTTTTGAATTGGGGGAAAGTGGTTTTCGGAGAG
>JZKD02S0631982.1:97063-130421 GCA_000966675.3 Picea glauca | reverse complement strand
ACATTAGTTTATGCAACCGAAATATTAGGAAGTTGGTTAGTTACCAACGAAAGACTTTGATAGAAATGTATAAATATAGTTTCAAGAGGCTGAAACAGGGCTTCAGAAATTTTGGGAGAAAGCCAATTTTTGTAATATCATCTTTGAAGTTTATCAGAATCGAAATCGCAAACAAGATTCTGGATCCTGCCATTTTGTGACTAAGTTTCTTCCCCTGTTTATCATGATTTGTCAAATTTTCTTCTTAATGTGTGTTTCCAACAAGTGAATCAATTTGAAGTTGTATATATTGTCGTTTATCATTTCAGATTGGTTTGGATGTTGAATGTTTTACAGTATTTCCTCTGAAATTACTTTAGTGATTTTAAGACTTGTAAACCTTATGTTCCTTAATATCTAATTCTGTTAGAAATATTGTTTTTTCTTTCATCATTGTTCATTGAAGTATAAGATTCTTTCAAGATAAAAGCCTTATATTTCTTTATATTGTGTTCCATTATCTACAACCTCAAAATTGTTGCAAAACCAGGAAATGGCCTTGATTGTGCTTTTACATTACTGTTTTAAATTTTAAAGTTGTTTCATTAATATCATCTCTGAAAATCTGAAGTAACCAATCGATAAAAACCCTCTTACAAAACCCTTTGAAAAATCTTATCACCCATGACAGTCCCTAGTGGTAGACAACCAAACATAGAACCTGGTCTTCAGGATCAAACCAGCATTGCCCTAAATCTATTTAATACTATTATGCAAACAGAAACCAATAGGGCTGAGTTAGAAAGATTGTGGGCTGCCATCGAACGTGACATTAGTATCCAAGAGAAACGGGAAGCGAGACAGAGACAGTTGAGAAACTGAATCTGATCTAGTCTTTCTTTGTTTATTTATTTTAAAATCTTATCATAAAAATTTGTTTCGGATGCCTTGACGGTATGTTTTATAGCCTTAAAACATAAACTCAGGAACAACACCCCCTATAAGTCCCATCTCATAACTCTATCAGTTTTCCCCTCCATTCACCCGTCACAGGTCATGTCCCACTTGCCTATCTTCCAATCATCGGCCTCCGCATCATCCTGGTACAACCATCACCTACCCTCCACTTGCCACCTTCCACTTCAAATGATCCGTTGGCCATTTATTACAGGCTAACATATCCGTTAGTCTGCTGACCTGTCCCTCGCGCCCAACAGATACCCATTCGCTCAAATTTAACTCAGTTTCCACCATTTGCTCACTTCTCACACCTTCCGCACACCATAAGAGCATTTTCCTCACCTTTTTAGTTAGTGACCCAACCATAGCCATTGCCTACTAACACTTTTGTTTCAGTTTGCAGGTACCTGTTGAATCGATGGT
This sequence comes from Picea glauca, assembly GCA_000966675.3. NCBI lineage: Eukaryota > Viridiplantae > Streptophyta > Pinopsida > Pinales > Pinaceae > Picea > Picea glauca. Next base: position 129,059 of record JZKD02S0631982.1, on the reverse strand, counting down.
GCCGAAATCCAAAAGATTAGAATTCGAGGAAAATCCATTCCTCCCACCTCTTGTCGATCTTGACCGGATCTCGCTAGTTGACAAAGATTACATGATCTCAGAGACCAGGTGAGTATTCGATTTCGCCGAATTACAACCATGGTTTAAAGATACATTCATGGATCAAAGCGATGAGATTGGGCTCTGGGATTTCAATCTCCCTCTGTATCTCTTCCCCCAAATCCACCATTTTCTCGAGTTCGCCCTCAAATGCCAGGCTCATTACCTCCCCAATCAGAGAGCCATAGTTTCATCGTCCGAAGAAAATCTGTTCTCTATCACACCCGAGGCCATTGATCAAATGATGTAGATATCTATAGCCAAATCCCACTCTCCCCCCACCATTGAATTTCTAACAGAGATGTACCAAAATCTATATTTTCCCCGGAGGGCGCAAATTTTTGAGCTTTTCTTTCCACAGGATGACCAATTCCCCAATAAAAATCCCCCTTACCACTCCTCCATGTTTTCAGAAAAGGGAAACCAAATTATTTCATCGCTATGTTGTCTACTCGGTTATTTCACAGATGAATGGGTGGATGAACCCATTTTGGGTTTCCTATCCATTTTCTCTGCCGAAGGAAAATCCACCATCTAGTTCGACTACAACACTTTCCTGGCCGAGAAAATACATGAACAACTCTTTAAATTCACCATAGAGGGCATGTTCCGGTATTCTTCAATACTGGCCTACATGTTCACCTTTTTTCAAACAGACAAGTTCTCTTTCCCTATGCAGAAAATGGACCAGGACGACAAGCCACAGTTTGTCACCTCTTGGACTTTGCTGCTCAAAAGAAACTCCACAGAATTTAATTTCAAATATTTTATTGAGCAGTTTTACCACCCAGTGCTGAGCATGCTCAGTGGTAGACCAGAGCCATGGATAAATGAATAAGTCCAGAGAATATTACACCTCTCGTACCTCGCCAAAACTGGAGACTGGTACCTATATCAAAATCACACGGAGATCATAATATATGGGTGTGAGTTGGCTCCCTATAAGCTACCCAAGTACTTTCTTGTGAGGATATTCGCTTTGAGTATGTTAGGAAAATGATTAATTCAGACAACATTCATTTCGTGTCTTTGAAGAAGAAACAAAAACTGAGAATCAAAGGGAAGATTGGACCTTTTATCTGCAACAGTCGAGTTGCAGGAGAAGAGGCAGACAAGCTATTAAAGGATATGAATTTTAGCACCAGCTTCATTTGGCACTATTATCCATGTCGAATCATTGCAAAGATGATATTGAAGAACACAATTTATCCATATTCTCATACACTCAAACCAGAGATCGATAAATTTTTGAACCAAACAGAGTGGGAGGTGAACACTTTGGAAGACATTGAACAATAATCTCCTCTAGCCACAATTTAACAAACCACAAATCCACAAGTACCGAAGGAGAAAATACCGAGGAAGGATGTTTCACCTTCAATCACTGAGGTGTCAACAGAGGATTTCTAGGTGTACACTAAAAGGCCTAAAACCACTCACACCACTCACAGGTCTGGAGAAGAAGAGACACAGTCTGCCAAAGTAGTCGAGGGAGAACGTTCACCACTTCTTTCAAGAAGCCATCAGATGATGTCTACCTCTTCCTCAAAGAAGAAAATTGTTACCACTATGACCACCCAACCTCCACAAACATCTGCAAAGTTGAGTATTTTTGAAAAGTATGACTTAATCAAGAAGAAGAATGAGATGCTGACAAATCACACCAATGCTCAGTTTTGGAAGTAGACTTCAACAACACAATATAGGTTTCTCTCCACTTTTGATACTGAAAAAGGAAGAATGCACATGGAATTTCTGCAAGCACATGTACCTCATCCAAAAGAGATCACAGATTACAAAAGGTCGACTTTGGAATTTGATGCCAAGCAAGTTCACCCCGATGATCATATGGATTTGCACATGAAGACTGGAGAAATGATTTTCTGGACATTGGCTCATGCTTCCACTACTACTACGAAATTATAGGTCCCTCTGAACAATGTTCAGACCCAATTAAAATTGGAGAAAATATCTTCTTTTGCAAAGGATAACATGATTAAGTTTTTAGAAGAATTGGTACTCAAAATTGGGTACGACCCCTCAAATGTAAAAGCGGTTGAGGAGTTTCTCAAGAAAAAAAATGTTGACATAGCATCTCGGAGGAAGCAACTAAAATTTCCAACTACAGAAGACTCACAGGTCAAAGAGATAGCTGAGAAAAAAGGTGAGAAGGAGGAATTGCTGAAGCTAATCATGCAAGAGGATGCACAGATAAAGGAAATGGAGGCAAAGTTGGAAACATTGTTAAAGGATAAGGAACATGAAACACCTATGGAAGTCATCCCATTGAGTGAAATTCCCCTCACAGGAGTTAGTACAGTGACAACATCAGTCACCACCACTACAAAAATTCCTTCTGCCACCTCAGTGGCAATTTTAGGAACATCTGAAGCTTTAACAACATCAATGGAGAAGATGACTTTGCAGGGAACATAAATTAAAATATTGGAGAAGGAGATAGAGAATCTCTAGAAGCTAACAACTTCTTTCCAAGCCAGTTACAATACATAAAGACACACATTAGAAAAGATGAAGCAGGAAATCCAACAGCTGTAGAAACAAACAGTTATGGGAAAAACATTGGCAGAGGCCAAAGAGAACATCTAGATGGATATATCCAAATCCATAAATGAAATATGGCCCATGGTGCAAATCATGTTTGAACAAACATGAGTTGGTGTTAAGGAGAAAACAAGCCATCGACAGGATCAAAGGAGAATTGGGAGAGAGGCCCACAAAAGAAAATGAAATTATCAGGTTTCTGAATTCAAAGACTAGGGAAGAACTGGAAGACCTGAAGATTGAAGATAGAACAAAAACCATCCTCAAGGTTAAAAGAGTGCTGACCAAAAGAGGATTGATGTTGCAGCTGGAGGAGAAAGCACAGAACATGGATATAGGGGTTCAAAGATTCTTTAGCAAGATTGATGTTTTGCAGAAGAAAGGCCTTCTCGGTCTACTGGTTCTAAATGATAAACTGATGACCCTATCTGACTACAAGCAGAAGATTGCCATGGTGGCCAAGGATAGTTCCAAGTTTTCAAGAATCTAGGGTAGTATCATAGGCAAGGAATTTATAGAGACTTTGTAGCTAGACCTCAATATCCATAATAAAATTAAATATATTTTCATCACCAAGCTGACTTTCGCCAAATATACCGAGATGGACGAAATCTACCGCAGAATACTAAAAGTCACCATCCCCAGTCAACAAAGATGGGAGGAGTTGTGTGAATTGATTGAGTAGGGATCAAGTGTGTCATCCAAGTTAGCAAGTAGAGCAGTCAGAGTCACATGAATGACTCACCAATGACCTTCCCCAAAATCAGCATGAAGAATCTGACAGATCATCAACAATTCCTACAAGTTTGTATCTTGTTGTCTAGTTGTTAGGATTAGATTATACCATGTCCTGATCATTAATGACAGGGTCGTTTGTAATTTTTGTTATAAATAATTCAACCTTCGAAGTACTGAGGGTTGATATTTATGCCCAAGAAAGCTGTAAGAACTATAATTTTTTATTAGAGATCTACTAGTGATAAAAAGGACTTTCACAGGATTCCTGCGTGTTAGTTGTTGGTGATGTTTTCTTCTCTTAGTTTAAATGTTTTTCCTATCTTCATAATCACTTATGTTTTCTACATCTGATTGCTTAAAAGAAGTTGAAGTTGCAGAATTTATCTTTGTATACTCTGTTTCTGGCTTTTAAAGATCTTAATGTTTATCTTCTGATGTTATGATTAATAAATTCTTAAATGCTTCTTGGTTATAATTGATTATCTCATCTTTTTGCTATCCACCATTTAATTTCTAAAGGATCTAACAGTTGCATTATCCTGCCTCATGAAAAAAAATTATAAAATCTGTTCGTTGATATTGAACTTTATAAAACAGACCCCATAGCCCAATGGATGCGAAAGAAATATTTCAGCCATCTTTATAAAATAAACACACAATCTCATTTATTTAACTAGCCTAACATCTGAAATCTAAAACAAAGTTAAATTTCACAGAGAGATCCCTCTCTGGAACTGGAAGGGCTAGATCCCAGTTTCGAAGTGGTTGGATAAGGTTACCTCTAGTAAATATCTTCTACTTAACAACAACCTATGGGAATTTATAGAGCGATAATATAGTGGCGACCATACTGGGGAGTTGAACAAACTTCATATATCCTATGATTTCTTTTCCCCTAGACTAAGAATTTTTTTTTTTCTGAACGAAATTATAAAGTCTAAACTTATATAGAGATAATGTTAAGAGGTTGTTAAAGTTTGTATATATTAGTTAAAAGTTTCTAAAAATAAAATAAAATAAAAAATTCTGGCTCCTATAAGGGTTTTCACTAGATCTCATCCAGATCCATAACCTGCAATAGAAATAGACAATCCTGAAAAGTTACTCAGAAAGAAAAATACTTCAGAGGGTTTTGGGAGTCATAGTCCATTTCATAGGTCCCCTTCTCTCCCAGAGAAGTTGGAATCTCTTCAAGATCTCAAGTTTGACATATCTTTTGAACAAAGCTTTTTTAGAACAAAATCTGACAGCTTTGTAAGTGAAACAGTTTTAGATCAAACTATCCTTCAACCGAGGACCCCTGAAATAATTTCTCCCAGAGCTGACATTGATCAACGATTTCTCCAGGAATTTGACAAACTAGAAGATCTAGTTTCAAATCTTGATCAAGCCTTAGACAAAGCTCACTTTCAGCAATCAATCGAACTTTCTGTCTTGACTATTGCTGCAACTTCTATTAAACCTAAACCAGTTCATTCATCTCCTCCCAACCCTTCATCTTCCACAACTTCCATCACCTCCCCTCCAATCACACAGGTTGTTGTTCAACCCCCTCCACCAATCATGGCAGTAAGATATTCTCAATTGGCATTGGTTTCTCCTTTACATGCCATGCCTCAGGATTATCAAACCAGACTCCCTCAGTATGATAATACTGGTCCTCTGAATGCACAACAACATGTTGACAAACTGAACGATTATTTTGATTTGCAGGAAGTAGATGAAGCTGATGTGCAGATGAGACTATTTGCATAGAGTCTGATTGGAGAACTCAAAAAGTTGTTCAAAACCTTACGTGTTGCTTCCATAATTGACATTGTTACTTTTCATTGAAGTTTCCTTGACAGGTGGGAGGTAAATAAAAATCCTCTTCAGATCTTGTCAGAATATGAGAATATCAGAAGGAACCAAGGAGAAACAGTGCAAGATTATTGCACCCATTTCAATAATTTATACAATGCAATTCCAACTGATATCAAACCACCTCAAGGTATGGCATTGATAAAATTACCTGATGGATTCGACGCTGACATGTCATATCAGCTAAGGGAAAGAAACTATGCTACCTTGGAAGACATGCAAAAAAGTGTCGTTAGTGTGGAAGAAAATCTTTTAGCCAGAAGAGCCAGGCAGAGAACAGAAAGGAGGGTCACGATTAAAGAAGATCCTTCCACTTCCTCTTCAGACACAAAACTAGATTCTCTAGCCAGAGCTATGGAGATAATGATGGAGAGGCTTACTATAGCTGACATAAATTCACCCAGAGAAAACCAAGCTGCTCCTCAGATTCAAAATCCGAAGTTCAGAAGAAATCCTCCCCAGATCAGGCAAAGAGATCCGAGGGATCAAAGAGAGCAGAGGGGGCTTGATCAATAGATTAGACCACCCCTCCAGGAAAATTATGCTAATGAAGGTGAGGAGATAATCAAAGAATTGGATGATACTCATATAAATCTCATGGGTGTTCACGACGATGAATCCATTTTTCTTACTCAGGAAGAGCATGAGATTTTCCTCCTGTCACAAATAGAGGTAAACAAGGAAGTAGAGGAGACAAAATAACAGGTCATTGAAAATGCTATAATGGAGGTACACAAGAAGTATAACCTGAGAAGCAAGAAGGAAAATGATAACCCTCCAAAGAAATCTGCCGAAAAAAAGAAGGCTACTGAAACGAAGAGAATAGTCGAAACCAAGAAAACCTCAGAATCCTCTCCCAGGAAAGTCCCTGAGTGGAATAATGCTGAATCCCCTGCAAAAAGAACTCCTGAAATTTTACACAGAGAAAATTAGACCGAAGTTTCATCAACTAGTCAACCAAGTGCTCCTACCCATAGAAACCCAATGGATAAACCAGAAGTGCTGAACTTAAGAAAAACTTCCACTACTTTCAGACTTGAAGGGGAACTAGCTAAACTGAAGATTCCCATTCCCCTCTCCGAGCTGATGAGCAAGAATGCTTACAGGTCGTAAGTGATTAAAGCTTTGAGCATCGAAACAGAGATAGGTACGAAGACCCTGAATGTCGGATCTGTAAATCACTTGGACATGGTAAATCTTTTTGATGACCGACCAAAGCTCCCATTTGGTCATGAAGTCGATGGTCAAACTGATAACAGTGTCGTGGCCCCTTTTTACATCAGCCTAAATATCCACGACTTGATATTGCACAATGCTATGTTGGATTCGGGTGCCTCTCACAACCTGATGCCCAAAGCTGTAATGGAAAAGTTGGGACTCGAGGTCACCATACCCTACAAGGATTTCCATTCTTTTGACTCGAGCAAGGTCAAATGCATAGGGATAATTAAGGATTTATGTATCACTCTAGCTCAAATCCCAACAAAGAGTATGGTAATGGATATAGTAGTTGCAGACATTCCCCCAAAATATGGTATGTTACTGTCAAGATCATGGGGAGCTAAGATGAAAGGAACACTGTAGCTAGATATGTCTTACGCCACCATCCCGGTATTTGGACAACAGAGGAGACTATACAAAGAAACCATGATAAAGTATATGGTCAGCAGTCAGGAAAAGCCACACAACTACCCACTATATTTTGCACACTCTGATATGGATTATTTTATTCTTTATAATGATGGTGATTTGGAAGAACAAATCACTCAGCTGGAAGATGATACACATGATTCAAAAGAAGATAAAGAAATCACTGAGGCAAGAAATGATGAAACTGTGGAAAGTGAGGAATTGCCAACAGATTTTTGGAGCATGGATTTCGATGTTGCAGTGAGTAAAGAGGGACCTGGAGCTGGATTTTGGTTACATAATCACAGATCAAGGTATTCAGAGAGCCATTATTACAAACTGAATTTCCAATGCACTAGCAACATAGCTGAGTACAAATCTTTGATGCTCGACCTGAAACTACTGAAGAAAGTTGGTGCCAAACAGATTATGGTAAGGGGTGATTCTGAACTGATTATCAAGCAAATCAAAGGTGAGTATGAAACTAAACATCCCATACTTAGAGCTTATAGGAATGTTGTTTTGTATTCTCTTCAATGTCTTACTGAAATCGATTTGCAGGTAATGGCCAGGGGACAAAACATATTAGCAGACGGGTTGGCTACATCAACAACTACCTGCAAAATACCCTTCCGTCCCACTTGCAAATACATGGTGGAAGTGAAGTGAGGACCAACCGTTCCATACAACATCAGGTACTGGCAGGTATTTGGGAATGACGATCAAATTGAAGACTTCCTACAGTGTAAGAATGAGTTCGAATGTACAAATATAGATTTAGAAAATGATGATGATCATGTAAACAAGTTTGTTTCTGGAACTGGTACTGTAAATAACGGAGATTCCAAAGGTTTGAATGAATATAAAGTAGATGCATATGAATTGAATGAAAATGAGATAGATTCTAGTATTCAATAGTTGAAAAATAATGTGTTACCTAGAGGTTTAGTTCTGTTGGAAGACTTGTTCGATTTTAACGATGTAGCCAAAAAAATGAAAATTGAAGCTAGTGGTAAAGAGGTTGAAGAGTGAAACATAGGAATAGAAGTAAAACCCAAGATGATAAAACTTTCTAAATCTCTTCCCCCTTAACAAAAACGGAAATACATTGAACTTTTTAAGGAAAATGTGGATGTTTTTTCTTGGGGTTATGAGGACTTAAAATCCTACGACACAAGTATCATACAACATTGGATTCCCATAAAAGAAGAACACAAACCTTTCCAACAGAAACTTAGGAGAATCAATCCTAAGTTGCTTCCCCTGATAGAAAAATAAATGAAAAAGATGTATGATGCAAAAATTATAGTCCCCTTGAGATTTTCCAAATGGGTTTCTAACCTAGTTCCTACTAGGAAGAAAACTGGTGAGATCAGACTTTGCATAGATTTCAGAAATATGAACAAAGTCTCCCTCAAAGACAATTACCCTTTGCCCAAAATGGACCACATTTTGCAAAAGGTAGTTGGGGCCAGTAGGATCTCCTTACTAGATGGTTTCTCGGGCTACAACCAAGTCCTTGTCCACCCAGAAGATCAAGAGAAGACAACATTTACCACACCCTAGGGAACCTTCATGTATGTGAAAATGCCGTTTGGCTTGATGAATGATGGTGCCACTTTTCAAAGGGAAATGGATATTTCTTTTGTGGACGAACTTGGAAGATTTATAGTCATAGATCTGGATGATGTGAATGTATACTACCAATCTGACGAATAACACTTGCAACATCTCAGATGCGTGTTTGAGAAGTGAAGAAAATTCAGGATTTCATTAAACCCAAAGAAGTCTCTTTTCGGTTTAGAGGAAGGAAAGCTGTTGGGACACATAATATCTAAAGATGGAATTAAAATAGATCCCAACAGGATAGAAGCCATCTAGAAGGTGGAACACCCTAGGAACATCAAAGAGCTACAATTATTCATCGACAAAATAAATTTCCTTAGAAGGTTCATACCCAACTTGGTTGAACTTCTTAGGAACATCACTAATATGTTGAAAAAATACACAAAAATCAAATGGAACATTGAATCCAAACAATCATTTGAGTAGGTGAAACATGCACTCACCCAAGCCCCAGTTCTGATCAGCCCAAATTACATCAAAGTATTTTATCTTTTCTCTTTTGCATCTGAACACACCATAGCAGCAATGCTGTTGCAGAAAAACAATGAAGGGTACGAACAACCCATAACATTTTTCAGCAAAGCTTTGAGAGACGTTGCGTTGAACTACAACATAATGAAGAAACACGATTTTTCCCCGGTAAAGGCCATAAAGGATTTTCGAGTCTATATTCTCCATTCTCACACAATTGCATACGTTCCAAACGCAATGGTAAAGGATATCCTGACTGAGGATAATCCAAATGGTAGGAGAGGAAAATGGATTGCAGTTATTCTGGCATATGACATTGAAATAAAACCTACTAAACTGATCAAAGGACATGGTTTGGCCAAACTAATGGCTGAATCTAATTTTCATGCTCTAGATGTTAATTTTTTGGCTGCAGTTGATGAGCAGGAAGAGAAGGCGACTCCAAATGTAAAGGAGGTATTCCTAAACTCTCCTTGGTACGCAGACCTCATTTTTGTACTTCATAATTTATAGGCTCCTCCTGGTTTTACTAAGACTAAAGCCATATTTATTAAACTAAAAGCATTTAAATTTTGTATTCTAGAAGGTAATATTTATTGGAAAGATCCTGGTGGTATTTTTCTTAATTTCCTATTGAAAGACGAAGCTGACAAAGTTCTGCAGGATTTCCATGCAAGAGACTGTGGTGGGCATCTGAGTTAGAAGACCACACCTAACAAGATTTTGAGAGCTCGTTTCTACTGGCCTACATTGCTTTCTCATGTTCATAAAAAAGTTACTTCTTGTCATAAATGCTAGGTTTTCTAAGGTAAAAGGAAGTTTCTTCCTCTCCCCATGAAACCCATCTCAATTGAAGCCCATTTCCAACAATGGGGTTTGGAATTTATTGGAGAAATACATCCATCCTCCTCAGGCCAACACAAGTGGATCCTCATAGCCACAAACTACTTCACCAAGTGGATCGAGGTTGTGCCATGCATGCAAGCTACTGACTCTGTTATCATTAAATATTTAGAAACTAATATCTTGTCTCGTTTTGGATTCCCCAGAAAAATTATAGATGAGAATGTAGCGGACTTCAGATTCAAAATACTCATAGATTTTTGCAGCCAATACCACATTACTTTGGGACATTCAAAAACTTATTATCCTCAAGGAAATGGGATAGCTGAGTCCTCAAACAAAAGTCTGGTGAACATTCTCAGGAAAACACTGCAAGAAAGTAAAAAATCATGGCATAATAAGTTGGTTTTCGCGCTCTGGGCTAACAGAATAAGTACCAAAAGATAAATTGGCATGTCTCCATACCAATTGTTGTATGGTACTGAAGCAATTTTTCCCCTTTCCTTAGGATTCCCTGTCATGAAACTATTGTAGGAAGCGCAGGTAGAGCCAAATGTTGTCCAGAGGAGGATAAATCAAATGATCCACTTAATACAATCCAGAGAGGAAGTCTACAAAAAAACTCAGGTCATCCAGGAGAACATCAAAAATATTTTTGACAGAAGGACTTGAGTTAGGCAACTTGGTCCTGAAATGGGATTCTAGAAATGAGGACAAGGGTAAGCATGGAAAATTTGATAGCTTATGGAAAGGCCCTTACACCATTCAGGCATTTAGAGGAAATAACACATTTTTTCTAAAAAACATTGATGGAACAGACCTTCCAGGTGGACCGGTTAATGGCAGGATGCTGAAACATTATTTTCCATCCCAATAGAGATCTCATGAATCCATATCCATTGTACATACCATTTCCTTTTCATTCAAGTTTTTGTGTAGGTGATATTGATCGGGTGGTTGAATCCCGCAGAGAAGGCCCTAAGCCACTGACCAATGCCACCAAGTTCCCAAAATAAAAACAAAAACAGATAGCAACAATAAAGAAATGGAGGAAACCTTTACAAACATCAGAAAGCAGGTTCTTGGCACTTCATAAGGAGAGTACCATCCCCAGGTGGAGCCGCTGTTATAACTCTATAATTTATAGGATCATCTGGTGAATGGAAAATTTTCACTATTGATGTATGTTGTCTTGCAAATAATATTTCATTCTTGCAAATTATTTTCAAAAAGAAAAGAAAAAAAAGAAAAGAAAAGAAAGAAAAACGAAAAAGAAAAAGAATAAAAGAGGGCATAAAAGAAAATGGATAAAGGCCCCATGCAATAACAATGACTTGATCCATACAGTTTAATCATGGTTAAGTCTCTTTGAATTTATGTTTATAGGTTAGTGAATAAGACTTGGCTAAACTGTTTAATCTTAGCCAAGTAGATAGGTTAGGTAGGGAATAAATTTGATCAAACTATTTAATCTTGATCAAATAGCCCCAGGATAGAGTAATTTCTTAGCCCAACAGTCTAATCTGGGATAAATGTGTAGGTAGGTAGGTAGGATAGGACATAAACAAGCTAGTGTTTCCTTCAATAAAACATGCATGGTGTTCAATGAAAATCCATGATTCTTGATGTTTGAGGTATGTTTCCTAACCCCATGGTGACAAAAATCAAAGGGAAACAAAGAAAAACCCACAAAAGAATGCTATCCTAAGTATTCGTTGCATATTTTTGATTCGTGCCTAGAGAATAAAGAGTGCCCAGAGATATACGGTTGATCTAATGACACATAGATCAACGATGGACAACAGATTTCCAGACCCCCCTGACTGTTCTACCTTTAATGGGAGGGGGGGGGGATCCGATATGAAGAATAAAGAGCGCGCTTAGATCTACGGTTTATCTAGCGGTACGTAGATCAATGACTAATAGTGGATTCCAGACCCCCCCGATCATTCTACCTTTAACGGTGGGGGGGGGGGTCCGATATAGAGACTAAAGAGCGTGCATAGATCGACGATTGATCTAGCGGTGCTTGGATCTACGACCAACAGGAGATCCCGGACCCCGCCGACCGTTCTAGCTTTAACGGTGGGGGGGGGTATGATATGGGAGGTTTTCCTGGCGGTCCCCATCCTAACGTGTCACAAATCTATGGCATCAGACCCCCTCGCTCGAAACCATTTACCACCTTACCCCCCTTACAACATACTGCCATACCGACATTGCCTCACCACCGCCACATCGTGACATCATCTTCCACTATCCCGTTGCCTCCTGACGTCATGTTCCACTACCCCCCCTATAAGTCTCGTCTCATAACTCTGTCAGTTTTCCCCTCCATTCATCCATCACAGGTCATGTCCCACTTGCCTATATTCCAATAACCGCCCTCTGCATCATCCTGGTACACCCGTCACTTGTCCTCCACTTGCCACCTTGCACTTCAAATGATCTGTTGGCAATTTATTATAGGATAACATATCCGTTAGTCTACTGACCTATCCCTCGCACCCAACGGATACCCATTCACTCAAATTTAACTTTGTTTCCACCATTTGCGCACTGCTCACACCTTCCTCACATCAGAAGCGCATTTTCCTCACTTTTTCAGTCAACAACCCAGCCATAGCCATTGCCTACTAACGCTTTTGTTTCAGTTTGCAGGTACCTGTTGAATCGATGGCACCAAAATAAAAAAGATCAGAAGTCAAGGAAAATCCATTCCTCCCACCTCTTGTCAATCTCAACTGGATCCCACTAGCTGACAAAGATTACCTGATCTCAGAGACCAAGTGAGAATTCGATTTCACTGAATTACAACCATGGTTTAAAGATACATTCATGGATCAAAGTGATGAGATTGGGCTATGGGAGTCCAATCTCCCTCTGTATCTCTTCCCCCAAATCCACCATTTTCCCGAGTTCGCCCTCAAATGCCAGGCTCATTACCACCCCAATCAGAGAGCCATAGTTTCATTGTCCGAAGAAACTCTGTTCTCTATCACACCCGAGGCCATTAATCAAATGATTCAGATATCTAGAGATGAATCCCACTCTCCCCCCACCATTGAAGTTCTAACATAGATGTACAAAAATCTGTCTTTTCCCTAGAGGGCGTAGATTTTTGAGCTTTTCCTCCCACAGGACGCCCAATTCCCCAAGAAAAATCCCCCTTACCACTCCTCCATGTTTTCAAAAAAGGGAAACCAAATTATTTCATCGCTATGTTGTCTGCTCGGTTATTTCTTAGACGAATGGGTGGATGAACCCATTTTGGGTTTCCTATCCATTTTCTCCGCTGAAGGAAAAGCCACCATCTAGTCCGACTACAACACTTTCCTGGCCGAGAAAATACATGAACAACTCTTTAAATTCACCACAGAGGGAATGTTCCGGTATTCTTCAATACTAGCCTACATGTTCACCATTTTACAAGCAGATAAGTTCTCTTTCCCTATGTAGAAAATGGACCAGGATGACAAGCCACAGTCTGTCACCTCTTGGACTTCACTACTCAAAAGAAACTCCACTGAGTTTAATTTCAAACAATATATTGAGCATTTTTACCACCCAGTGGTGAGCATGCTCAATGGTAGACCAGATCCATGGATAAATGAAGAAGTCTAGAGAATCTTACACCTCTCAGACCTTGCCAAAACTGGAGACTGGTACCTGTATCAAAATCACACGGAGATGAGAGTATATGGGTGTGAGCTGGCTCCCTACAAGCTGCCCAAGTAATTTCCTGTGAGGATATTCTCTTTGGATTACATTAGGCAAATGATTAATTTAGACGACATTCATTTCATGTCTTTGAAGAAGAAACAACAACTGAGAATCAAAGGGCAGATTGGACCTTTTATCTGCAACAGTCGAGTTGCAGGAGAAGAGGCAGACAGTTATTAAAGGATATGAATTTTAGCACCAGTTTCATTTGGCACTATGATCCATGTGGGATCATTGTAGAGATGATATTGAAGAAAAAAAGTTCTCCATATGCTCACACACTCAAACCAGAGATCGAGAAATTTTTGAACCAAGCAGAGTGGGAGGTGAACACTCTGGAAGACATTGAACACCAATCTCCTCTAGCCATGATTTCAAAAACCACAACTCCACAGGTACCAAAGGAGAAAATACCCAGGAAGGATGTGTCACCTTCAGTTACTGAGGTGTCAGCAGAGGATTTCCAAGTGTACACTAAAAGGCTCAAAACCACTAACACTACTCACAGGTATAGAGAAGAAGAGACACAATCTACCAAAGTAGTCGAGGGAGAACGTTCACCACTTATTTCAGGAATCCATCAGATGATGTCTACCTCTTCCTCAAAGAAGAAAACTGTTACAACTGTGACCACCCAGCCTCCACCAACATCTGCAAAGCTGAGTATTTTTGAAAAGTATGACTTAATCAACACGAAGAATGAGATGATGACAAATCACACCTATGCTCAGTTCTGGAAGAAGACTTCAACAACACAGCATAGGTTTCTCTCCACTTTTGATACTGAAAAAGGAAGAATGCACATGGCATTTCTGAAATCACAGGTACCTCATCCAAAAGAGATCACGGATTACAAAAGGTTAAATATGGAATTTGATGCCAAGCAAGTTCATCCAGCTGATCAGATGGATTTGCACCGACAGACTGGAGAAATGGTTTTCTCCACATTGTCTCATGCTTCCACTACTGCTACAAAATTATAGGTCTCTCTGAACAATGTTCAGACCCAATTAAAATTGGAGAAAATGTCTTCTTTTGCAAAGGATAACATGATTAAATATTTAGAATAATTGGTACTCAAAATTGGGTATGACCCCTCAAATGTAAAACCAACTGAGGAGTTTCTCAAGAAAAATAATGCTGACATAGCATCTCCGAGGAAGCAACTGAAATTTCCATCTACAGAAGACTCACAGGCCAAAGAGATAGTCGAGACAGAAGGTGAGAAGGAGGAATTGTTGAAGCTATTCATGCAACAAAACGCATAGATAAAGGAAATGGAGGCAGAGTTGGGAAAGTTGTTAAAGGAGAAGGAACATGAAACACCTATGGAAGTCATCCCACTGAGTGAAATTCCCCTCATAGGAGTTAGCATAGTGACAACATCAGTCACCACCACTACATAAATTCCTTTTGCCACCTCAGTGGCGGTTTCAGGAACATCTGAAGATTTAGAAACATCAATGGAGAAGATGACTTTGCAGGGAACATAAATCAAAATATTGGACCAGGAGATAGAGAATCTCCAGAAACTAAAAACTTCTTTCCAATCCAGTTACAATACATAAAGAAACACATAAGAAAAGATGAAGTAGGAAATCCAACAACTGCAGAAACAAACAGTTATGGGCAAAACACTAGTAGAGGCCAAAGAGAACATCTGGATGGATATATACAAATCCATAAATGAAATATGGCCCATGGTGAAAATCATGTTGGAACAACATGAGTTGGTTTTAAGGAGCAAATAGGCCATCGTCAAGATCAAAGGAAATTTGGGAGAGAGGCCCATAGAAGAAAATGAAATTATCAGGTTTCTGAATTCAAAGACTAGGGAAGAACTGGAAGACCTGAAGATTGAAGACATAGCATAAACCATCCTCGAGGTTAAAAGAGTGCTGACCAAAAGAGGATTGATGTTGCAATTGGAGGAGAAATCCTAGAACATGGATATCGGAGTTCATAGATTCTTCAACAAGATTTTTGTTTTGCAGAAGAAAGGCCTTCCCGGTCTACTTGTTCTAAATGATAAACTAATGACCCTATCCAACAATAAGCAAAATATTTCCACGGTGGCCAAGGATAGTTCCAATTTTTTAGGAATCCAGGGTAGTATCAATGGTAAGGAGTTTCTAGAGACTCTGCAACTGGACCTCAGTATCTAACATGAAATTAAATATATTTTCATCACCAACCCGACTTTCACCAAATATACCAAGATGGATGAAATCTACCGCAAGCTACTAAAGGTCACCATCCCCAATCAACAAATATGGGAGGATTTGTGAAAATTGATTGAGTAGGGATGAGGTGTGTCATCCAAGTCAACAAGAAGAGCAGTCAGAGTCACGTGAATGACTCCCCAACGACCTTCCCCAAAATCAACATGAAGAATCTGACAGATCATCAGCGGTTCCTACAATTTTGTATCTTGTTGTCTAGTTGTTAGAATTAAATTATACCACATCCTGATCATTAATGACAGGGTCGTTTGTAATTTTTGTTATAAATACTTCAAACTTCAAAGTACTGAGGGTTGATCTTTACACCCAAGCAAGCTGTAAGCATTGTAATTTTTATCAGAGATCTACCAGTAATAAAAAGGACTTTCACAGGATTCCTACGTGTTAGTTGTTGGTGATGTTTTCTTCTCTCAGTTTAAATGTTTTTCCTATCTTCATAATCACTTATGTTTTCTACATCTTATCGTTTAAAAGAAGTTGAAGTTGCAGAATTTATCTTTGTATACTCTGTTTTTGGATTTTAAAGATATTAATGTTTATCTTTTGATGTTATGATTAAGACATTCTTAAATGCTTCTTGGTTATAATTGATTATCTCATCTTTCTTCTATCCACCATTTAATTTCTAGAGGATCTAACAGTTGCATTATCCTGCCCCGTGAAAACACCTTATAAAATCTGTTCGTTGATCTCGAAATTTATAAAACAGACCCCATAGCCCAATGGATGCGAAAGCAATATTTCATCCATCTTTATAAAACAAACACACAGTCTCATTTATTTAACTAGCCTAACATATGAAATATAAAACAAAGTTAAATCTCATAGAGAGATCCCTCTCTGAAACTAGAAGGGATAGATCCCAGTTTCAAAGTGGTTGGATAAGGTTACCTTTAGTAAATTTCATCTAATTAACAACAACCTCTGGGAATTTACAGAGAAATAACAAACTCTATCCAACTTCTATAATGACCACTAAAACTTAGATTTTTACCTTCCATGTCGAATTTAACTCTGCAACTTTGCAGATTGGATCCATAGAACCTCTTAAATAATTTCAATTCATTTAAACATGAATATTGACCATGAATTTGGGGATTTTACTCTAATTTTCCTCTCGATTTTCCCCCAAATTTGCACAAAACAAAGTCTGCAACTGTGAATTTACCCAAATTCGCATTGTTTCTTGTCCCATATGGGTCTAGTGTTGAACTGAAAGCTTTGATACCAGATTGTAACGTACCCATCCCCATAACATTGTCTAAAATGTATCAACCATGAATAAATATTGTATATTCTTCCATGACAATCTTTGACAAAATATACTTGAGATGAAGAGATAAGGCTTATATCAAAAGCATGTAGGAAGCATTGAACAACATAATTTTCCTCTAGTTTGTAATCAACTCAAGCCCACCCCACATTAAGAATAAACTCGAAAAAACATTGTTTAATTCCCACACCAAAGATTGTTTCCTAAGGGATGTTTTCTATCCTAGAGTAATCTAGGCCTTACAAAATCCATGTGGCTTTGTAAAAATCACATGGGAAACCATCAAGCCTAGGAACTTTATCATCATACATCTCATGCAGAGTTGTAATCAAGTCATCCACAAATAATCCATGATCACATGCATGATTTTTCTCCTATATAATATCAATTGGAACAACATCGAGAAAATGTTGCATGGCCACCTCTCTTTCTTTTGGAAGTCCTAAGATTGAAAAGTTATCAAATAATGAGCTAGAAATACCCATTCGATCATTTACCTAGCCATTCAAATTATTGATGAAAACTATTTGTTGACTATCTTCTTTAAGTAAAATACCTTAATGAAGGCCTTAGTGGGCCTATATATCAAATTGAGCCAATGCAAATGAGTTTGAAACAAAGCATTTCTATCCTACTAGATTTCATCCAAACTCAATATATTTTAAATATTGGTGCATGTATTTGATTTTATTCATCAAAAGGGGTGAATTGAAGGGCCTTAGAAACATCTTCAAGTTCCTTCCGAATGATTCAAATCTAGTTACACCAAATGTTGCAAGTTTTCACCCATGTATAAAGTCCATAGTTCACTAGGAAATTCCTCCCACCAGGTAATCCACCCATCCATCCTCAATTTGGGATCTAGATGATTAGACAAACTAGTGATGCCATAAATCCATAAAATACAAACACCATACAAATCCAAGGAGGAAGTGTTCTATTTTTATGGCATTTCTTGGCATTAATCTTTTCTATGTCAAAGTATTAAAATTAAAAATCACTATGTTGCACTAGTAAATTTGGGTCATTTTACGAAGGCCATTTCAACTCTCTTGTGATGTTATATTGTGGATATTGTGATGAATCTTGGGCCCCTCAAATGTCTCTTCACACACCATAGAAAGTGTAACAAACCTGGGATAATGTCGCAAGAGAGACGACCTACGACGGTTGTTGCAAGAGAGATGACCTACATAAGTCGTCACAAGAGAGACGCCCAAAGGTCATTGTCGCAAGAACGACAACTGAAGATGATCGTTGCAAGAATGACAACATAGGAAAATATTCGCATGAACAAAAAGTGAGGATGATCCTCGCAAGAGAGACGTTGAACGATCATCATCACAAGAACAAAAACTGAAGATGATTGTCGCAAGAGAGACGACCGAGGATGATTGTTGTTCGAATGAAAACTGAATATGATCGTCGCAAGAGAGATGACTGGGGATGATCATCGCATGAATGATAACCTAGGATGATCGTCACAAGAGAGACTATCGACGATATGTGTGGTCGCAAGAGCGACAAAATATATCTATTTAAAAAAAAATAGATATATTGACAGGAAGGTTAAAAAAGGCATAAAGTAGTTAAATTTGGCGAAGAAATAAATTAGATTGGGCCCAAAATAACTTTGATCATGATCCATCAGAATTGAAGGCCAGGAAGCATTGCAGAATTTGAAGTTGCGTGGAGGATAATTATCAAGGGTGGTCCTGCAATCCAAACTATGGTTTCCATTAAGGAGTACGTGTTAGCATTAGGTTGGTTGTGGAGTGACAAGTGGGTTGTTCCAAATCCACCAATCCACATCTTCTAAAATTGAAAAATATAAAGTGTCGATGTGACATTTTCATTATTTATTATTTTCAAACACGAGATGGAACACTATCGCGACCACCATTTTCTATTGTAGCCCAACTTTGCACCATTACAATTCACTTCTAGGTATTTATCCCGTCGCCATGGATCCCATAGTATTGTCAGTAATAGAGCAAGACCCTAAAGGTAATGAGGATGCCTTAATTGGTAGAGACATTTA
The DNA here is from genome assembly GCA_000966675.3 of Picea glauca. Classification (NCBI taxonomy): domain Eukaryota; kingdom Viridiplantae; phylum Streptophyta; class Pinopsida; order Pinales; family Pinaceae; genus Picea; species Picea glauca. The sequence goes on along the minus strand of JZKD02S0631982.1, from coordinate 109,951 downwards.
AGATATTATACATATCTGTTAAAGGTTTTCTTAGCAAATAACCATGGAGAAATCCCTGAAGCATCGCTTGTGTCTATTGAATGTAAAAGAATCACTTTGCTCGTATTCATCAACAAGGTCATGTCAAAAATATATTCTATGATTTTTAATGCAAGTTTATCTAGAGTTTTGGAGGACATGAAAATTCACCTGCAGCTAAATCTAGAAAACAGATTAGGAGACTGGGTACTTTTTATGCATTCAATAGTGATTTGGGTATATGGTTTTCATGAGTCTCCTTACTTGTTACCTATTTTCTTAAATCTCAGGATTTTTTCTCTTGAGTTCATCAGGCATAGAATCATCTATGAGATAGAGAACTTGATCAATTTGCACGTAGTCTCTAACATTAAATTCCCCTTTGTTATTGGTCCTTTTGTTGTTAAGTCCAGATCATGTTTATCACAGGTTAAGGAAAAACTCAAAGATTTTGGTTTTTCAGAAATACAAGGAAGAAAATATGATCCACATCAGATAATATCCAAGAGAAGACAAATGAATACAAATGCACCTTATGAGCATGAGTACGCTGAAGGCTTGGAAAAAATAGCTAATCTAGAAGTGTGTATTGATGTGGAAGCACCTTTGAAGCAAGTACAAACACATCAAGCTCCTCAAAAGTTGGTGATTAAAATACCCAAAGCCAGTGTGTACAACAAAATAAGCATTTAAGAGACTATGGATATTGATGTTGAACAAACTGCTAAAAAGAATATGAAAATATTTCAGCCAAAGCAGATTGTAGATTTGGAAGATGAAGGACCCCGAGATCAAGTGAATTTGAACATTGTGGAAAGTGGTATCAATATTGTAGAAATTGAGGAAAGAAGTCAGCTTGAAAGTGAAGGCAACTCAAGAGCCTTTCACAGTCAAAAATATTATTTTGATAAAGCACCTGATACAACCTATCAGTCTGGAAGACCTAGCTAAAAAATATGTTGAAAAAAGAAATGTGGCTTTGGGTGAAAAGAGGGATTTGTTTCTTGAAGAAGAAATTGTTTCTCAACAAAAATCTTCCTTGTTCGTTGTGAGGGATACTGAAAAGAAAACTTTTAATATTGCAGTTGTAGAGGAGGATAAAATGTCTAAGATTAAAATTAAATATGACAATATAAGTGCCCCTGACAAAGTGCAATTCCATAAGCAGTCCAATGATTTGTTATATTATGATTATTTGAGTTTAAATTCAAAAAATTCAAAGTTGACATCTTTTGTTGCAAAATTAGAAGGATAACTAAGATAAGAAAAAGCGACCAACAAATCTTGGCAGACTCAAATTAAAAGGCTAGAGTTTGAAGGATCTCAAGGTCTGCAATCTTTATTGGATGAAAAAGATAAAATAATTAAGAGTTTGAAGAAAAAGTTGAAGATGCCCGCTACAAAACACCCACAGACAATAGAATTTGTAGCTTTAGAGTAGGAGAAAGAAAAAATTCAAAAAGAAGCATTGGATTATAAGGCTAAGATTTTGCAGCTGGAAAAGGAAAATATGGAATGGTCTCAAGAAAAAGTAGAGTTGGTGACTAGAGCCATAGTTTTTCCCCCTGCTACAGGAACTGGATCAACCACTGAAGACATTGTTCAGGTTATGTCACAAGTCAGTCTGAAAGAAGAAGAGATCAAAGGATTAAAGGAAAATATGGAGAAATTGGAGCAGGAAGTGTGCACAAAGGATGAAAAGATATCCCAAGTTCAAAAGGGAAAAGTAGCCTTGCACAAGAATATTGATAAATTGAATTCAAGATTAAGAGGTAAAAGTCTGCTGCAAGGAGCTAAGCATATCATATGGGATTCTATAGCTGTTGAGGCTGCTAAATTTAGATCATATTTGAATTTTGTAAATGATAAGGATAATATAGCAATCATAGCCATGCATAGATGCACTATTGTTAATGAGACTTTATCCAAAAAGCCATCTGAATGGGAACAAAATGCCATTAATCTTATCAACTCAGTTCCTCCTACAGATCTTCATACCATTGGGGTAAAAGACAGGACTACATTGATCATCTGGTCCAGAAGTATTATTGCAAAACATGATCTTTTGAAATCAGTTTTGAATAAAGCAACACAAATGGAACAAAGTGTGCAATATTTCAAGAATTTATTTGAAGAATTGTTCATAAAGGTAGCCACATTAAGTGGAAATCATAACTATGGAGTGAACCCTATCCAATATAGTAAGAGAATACTCTGAAATTGTATGTTGTGGCTTCATTTTTTCATTCTATATTTATATTAATTTTCTTTGTCATGGTTACAATATGCTTCAGTCACAAAAGATTTAAAAAGTTACAAACAAAAATGCACGCAAACCTCAATGAACATGTAGGGCAATTAAAGTGGAAAATAATTTCCAAAAATCCTGTCATATTGACATAAAAGCATTAAGCATTTGGATGCAATGTGCATTGCATTGAAAATCAATATAATTTATCTTTCAATTCTGTTATCACTCCATAATTTCTTTAGGCTGAGAAAAGAAACCCATAGGTAACCACAAACAAACTTTAGAAAATGGAATCTAACTCTTCTAGTCTCGGAGAGGGTTCTCTCCCAAATTAGTCACTGAAAGGACTGATTTGATTTTTGTTTCTTGAGGTTAGGTCCTTGAATTGTGAATAAATTTTTTGATGGGATTTGATGTTTAAGCCTGCAAGATATCCATTGGGCATGGAGTCAAAATGTTGAAGCTTATGAATATATGGGAAATCTATCGATTAATGGGAAAATACTTCAGAGGAAAGATAGACACTAAAAGTGTGCTGGTTTAATTTAAATGTCGTTGTAGAAGAAAGGACGAAAACAAAACATAAATCAACACTTTAAGAAATTAGATTTTGAAATTTCTTAAGCCATTTTAGCATAATAAAACACCATTGATTTTCTAAACTATGTGATAGAGCATCAACATGATGAATTCTGAAACAATATTTTAATTGAATATCATTCAGTTATGGAAAGAAAGAAATAAATTGAAATAAGAGCATACACTAAAGTGAACATGGTACACAGTCACTGACACATGAATCTATGAAGTAAGAATGGATCCTAGAAGCCTTGGTTCACCCAAATTTATTAATTCTTCAGGAAAATATTACAGTACAAAGACTCTCAAAATACTCAATTCATCAAAATTTCTCGCACCCTTTGTACATTAAGTGTTACAATATTTATAAAAACCAATGAAATTCAGTTTGAAACCGATTTACAAAAATATAAAAAAGTAGTTCAAAAAATTAGGATCCTTGAGATATTTCAACAACTTTATCCTTATCTTCGCCCCTTTGACCTTGGTAGTGTCTTAATCTGATTGGATGATGTCTGGACCCATACTCCATTGACAACTCGATGGTCATTTACTAGGACCTGGAAAATTACATTTAGTTTTACCCAATATTACTATTTCTTTCCACTGTAATTAAGAAGGAATATCATAATCCATCATTTATTTTATTAAAATTTCCAAATTGATGCAAGAGGCATACAACATGACAGACGGGCCAAATTTTATTATCTTAAATTTATTCAAAATTTCAAAATCTATGGCTAACTTTTCTACCACAGTTGCCCCCTTTAAAACTTCATCGAAGTCTTAAAACCTAGAGTGATCCATCCTCGTTTGTGTCAAGACTGCATTGTAGGCTTCTTGTTCATGTAAATTTCCCTTTCCATCCCAGAATGATGGAAGACCTTTGATAAATAGTTCTTCAAACAAATCCTTAAAGTCCTGAACACTCTTTTCCAATTGGGTTGCTTTATTCTGGACTGAATTCGAGAGGTTGTGCTTGGTTATGATTCTTCTAGCCCATATCATCAAAGAATTTCTATCATTGACCCCAATTGTCTACAAACTCAATGAAGGCATTGTATTAAGGAGATTGATAGTGTTCTGGGTCCATTCTGCTGGTATTTTTGATAAAGTTTCATTAACAACTTTGCATCTCTGTTTAGCCAAAACTGTAATGTTTTCCTCATCATTAACAAAATTTAGATGTGTCCTGAGTTTTGTAACCTCAACTAATATGGAGTCCCAGATGATGTGCTTGGATCCTTGTAACAAAATTTTTGCTTTAAGCCAGGAGTTTATATTATTCACCTTTTCATGAAGGACTTCGTTTTCCTTTTTAAGTTGTGATACTCTTTCATCCCTTTTCTGTGCCTCTTGTTCCATTTTATTGATATTCTCTTTTAATTATTTTATTTCCCCATCCTTTAAGATAACATGAGACATTGCTTGCACAATGTCTCTAGTGCCTGATTTTCTTTTAGTAGCGGAGGGTGTAACATAGGGTACAATAGAAGACAAAGCTATGATTCTACTTGCCATTTTTGTATTTTCTTTTGACTATTCTAATTTTTCCTTTACCAATTGCAGAAATTTAGCCTAAAAATCTAGTGATTGCTTCTTGAAAGCTTCCTTTTCATGTTCCAATGCTACAAGTTCTGCAGTCTGTGGATTATTTGTAGTAGGCAATTTCAAATTTTTCTTCAGGCTGAGAATCCCTTTGTCTTTCTCTTCTAGCAAAGATTTCATTGCTTTGGGGCCATCAAGTTCAAGTTTCTTTATTCGAATCTGCCATGATTTACTTGCTAATTTTTCCTTCTTGAGCTGACCTTCAATATTAGAAGCTAGTGATGTTAAATTTTCATTTTTCAAATTTAAATTTAAATAATCTGAATATAGTAGGTCACTAGTTTTCTTATGGAATTGAACCTTATATGAGGCATTGATATTATCATACTTTATTTTGATCTCAGAGACCTTTCATTCTTCTACTATGGCAATGTTGAATGTTTTCCTTTCTGTATCTCTGAATATGAATAATGAAGACTTGTGTTGGGCATCTTTCTTTACCCCAGGCATTAGATTCATGATCTCACTCAGTGATTCCTTTCTTTTTTCTACATACCATTTAGATAAATCTTCCTTTGAATGGTAGGCTTCCTCTGAGGCCTAAGAAAAATAGTATTTCTGGCTATGGAAGGTTGCTGAACTACCTTCAATGATCCAGATGGATCTAGGGAACATCACAGGAGTTTTAGAAGTGTCCCATGAGGCCCAGAATGGTCTCAACAGGTAGAGAAAGGGAAAAATTCAAAGTCCCCAAAGCTCAGTGGAAATAGTATGATCACAAAGAGTGTGTCACAATATTTCCAACGATGTAAACGAATCGTCAAACAGAGTTATGGATTGAAAGATATTCGCGATCAAAGTTTGGTCAACCCAACCTAGTAAGCAGGGGATGAGTCAACATCTGTACTACTGACATCATCATATGTAAAGATGATGTCAACATCTGTACAACATACATGGAATATGTAAGAGGAAACACGTGTCATGCTGACATGGCAACACCAGAGGCTACCACGTGTCACTCAATTTTGGACTTTTCTGGTCAATCCGTGGACCAATGGGAAAGTGCCACATGGTAGTCCGTACAACCACGTGGCATACGTACCAGACATGGAAGATGACATGGAATATTTATAGGACGTGGTAGGTGACATAGCATGCACAGTGGCAGTGATGTCAGCATGCTGACATGGCCTATTCATGACAATGTGACAAGTGGCAGTGTACGACTGGGCCAACATGACCGTGACATCATGATTTCATGGTAGGTGACTAGATAGTAGAGGGCCAATATCTAGGTGCCACATGGCCCAATCAGAGGGAACCACATGGCATCCCCAAAATTCCCAATGAGGGCATTTGACCAAATATTAAAAAAAAAATAGATATAGCGAACCCCGCCATATTTGGTGGAGGTCCCGCTATATTTGGAGGCCCTGCTAGAGTTAAATCTCCACCATAATGTATGGTTTTGGTTAGCGCCATATATGGTATAATTTATAATGGAAAATACAAAAGGGGGAGGCCCATGGGCTTGACCCCAGGACCTCCCCAAACCAAAGAGCCCAAACTTAGACTGCCAACCAACTCCGCTAACCGGTTGGAATTTGCTAGTCTGTCGGTTGGTTAGCATATAAACTAGACTGCTGCAGAGTTCCAGGGGGGAGAAGTGTGCCCATTCCATATGAGGCCGTACAAAGACACAAATTCCAATGCAAGGTGTTGTGCATTAAATGTAATGGATTACATGTAAATCGAGACAAAGGTCTAGAGGAGGCTAGAAGGTGCCTGTGTCTGATGGAGATGATTTGACAGTTGTTTTTAGGTAATTCGGTGACGCGAATCCTATGGAGAGGTCTGTTTTTGCAGCAGATCTTCACATCAACAAGTTAAGTTCTAGAGAAGCCAATTTAAGCATGATTTTCATTATGTTGTTTTGTCATTAAATGTTGCAGCATAGCATGTGTGTTACAGGTCTGAAGGAGCATGGAGAGGCTTCATCAAGGAAACGAGATTAGCTTATTCCTTCTATCTATTATTTTCTTCTTTTCTTCCACATCAAACCAATCAGTTACACGTGAAAGAGAAATTGTGGCACTTGCATGATAAGTGGCCAACGAAGCAGTTCATAATCTCATAGATTCAAGATCTTTGTTGGGATGCATATTTATGCTTGGATCTGAGCAACGGATCTAAGGAATTTGATGGCTCCATGTTGATGGGGGTCATATTTTATTCTTCCTCTTTTTATGTATTGAGTATGTAGGAATGATGTCCATGCCAACATCATGGATGCCTCATGAGCATGAGAACATGTGAAGCTTGTATACATTCTTGATCACAATCCGATCTCTTGTTTCCATCACCAAAAAGGGACTTTGGCCTTACAACTTGTAAAGGAGAGAAATCATTACATTGAGGAGAATAAAGCGATCAATCTTTGGAAGCAATACCTGGAGATGTAGCCCACCTCAGGTGAACTCTGTTATCAAGGGAAGTGTTAAATCCATTATGTGTATTATGTTCTTATGTTGCTTTTCCATGAATTTCTTCACATAGGATATTAATTGAAAGCATGAAATAAAACACATAAGGAAAACTAAAGAGGTTTTATTCACTTTGGATTCAATCCTATAAGACTTCAAATTTACCTTTAATTGCAAATCACTCAAGTAAAATGATCTATAGGTTACCCTTTTGAAGGAGTGACATAATCAATCAATTATTGGAAACTAATCACCCCCGGGTTCAGATCATGTGGTATTAGAGCATGCTTGATACCGATTGTAGGTGTTGAAGCTAAGGATGACAAGGTCACCAAAACAGTTGTGGTTCGATGAGATTCAAGAGCTAATCCAAATGCTTCAAGAAGAGAATGCTGGATTGAAAACATTGTTGCATGTTGTAGAGGAAGAAAACCGAAAGTTGCAAGAGCAGTTGCAAGCCATGAAGATGCAGGTAGGGGAAGGCTCTACGAATGAGACAGTGATGAGACCATCTTGTGACCATGGAAACTTCACCAGTTATGAGAGTGAGCATGACAGTGAAAATGCATGCACACTTTGTCAAACAAATGAAGATGACCTACAAGAATCCAAAAACCCAGGAGGATTCCTAGAAGCATCTTCCATTGATCCTTCTCACTAGGAACAACTGGACACATCTCAAGAAGTAGACCAAGAGTCCCAGTCTGAGGTGGAGGTAAATAAACCATGTGTAGTTCATTTCTTGATTAATGATGATGATTGTTTTGAAATCCTTGAACAACATGCTTCTTGCATATGCTTAAAGTTGATGAGAAATATGGGATATGAAGGAGGAGGACTTGGAACCAATGGCCAAGGTATTGTGGATCCCATCGAGGGAGTGGTTTGGCCTCAATATGATAGGATATGATATGTCCCAAAGGATGTTGGAGAAATATCCAAAACCATTCGGGAAGAAGACCCCATGACAGTGACTGAGACTCCGTAAGTCAACAGTTCATCAGGAGATGAAACTGATTCAGTGTAGTCCAAGAGCACAACTTATCATGATCAAGTATTTGAGACATCTCTAGGGAGAGATGAGCATCACAATGGCAGATTTGATACCAACTCTTATTGTGAGTATGACTCCAGAGGAAAGTCACCGAGGTATAAGAAATCTCAAAAATCCAAAATGCCATTTGATTATAAGAATGGTAATAATATAAAACAGAGCTTGTGGCATCAAAGACCATACAATTTTTGTGGATTGAATAACCACGCAGTGTCCCAGTGTTGGAAGAGAAAATCCTTGTGTATGAAGGTTATGGAAACCGGGAGAAGAACGAGGATGGAATATTTCTTTCCACACACGGAACAAAGCAGGGGAAGTGCACCTATGAAGGAGAAAGGCTATTGCAACCACTGTAGCAGAGATGGGAATGACGAGACCACTTGTTGGGCCTTACATCTAGATCTACACCCAAAGAGGAACAAGAAGACCAGGCAGACACCTCTGAGGGAGACATTCTGTCAGACAACGCAATAGAGAAATCTGCCACCAGAAGGAAACCAACTACCCTAGAAAGGACAACTCGATAAAGAGGACATGTTCGACATAATGGATGAACATATGGGGAAAATCCTTGAGTTAGTAGAGAGTGGCCATCTTTGAAAATCACATGTTGCGATTCAGACCCCATAGAAGGGTATTGTATACAATTGATAATTGTTTATATCACATTTTTTTTCGGCACATGTGGATATTGTTAGGCCTTGTGAGGTAGTTTGGGTATGGGTTTCTTATTGTAAGTCCAATGGACATGAAACTTATAATGTAAAGAATTTTGGGGACCAAAATTCCTTTTAGTTGGGAGGTGTGATCCAAATGGATCTAGGGAACATCACATAAGTTTCAGAAGTGTCCCAGGAGGCCCAGAATGGTCTCAACAAGCAATGAAAAGGGAAAAATTCAAAGTCTCCAAAACTCAGTGGAAATGGCATGATCATGAAGAGTGTGTCACAATATTTCCAACGATGCAAACGACTCGTTAAATAGATTTATAGATTGAAAGGTATCCATGGTCAAAGTTTGGTCAACCCAACCTAGTCAGCAGGGGATGAGTCAACATCCGTACTAATGACGTCATCATCTGTATGAAAGATGTCAACATCCATACAACATACGTGGCATGGGCATGAGGCAACACGTGTCATGATGATGTCAACATGGTGATGTGGTAGCACCAGAGGCTTCCATGTGTCACTCGATTTTGGACTTTTCCGATCAATCCGTGCACCAATGGGAAAGTGCCATGTGGCAGTCCGTACAACCACATGGCATCTATACCAGATGTGGAAGATGACATGGCATCCGTACAATATGTGGCATATGACATAGCAGGCACAATGGTAGTGATGTCAACATGTTGATGTGGCCTATTGACAACATGACAAGTGGCAATGTACGACTAGGACAACAAGAACGTGACGTCACACATGCGTGGCAAGTGAATGGACAATAGAGGGCCAATAGCTGGGCACCACATGGCATCCCCGAAATTCCCAATGAGGGAGTGTGACCGAATATGAAAACAAAAATAGATATAGTGCACCCCGCCATATCTGGTGGAGGTCCCATTATATCTGGCGGCCCTGCCAGTGTTAAAGCTCCGCCAAAATGTATGGATTTGGTTAGTGCCATAGATGGTATAATTTATAATGGAAAATCCAAAAGGGGGAGGCCTGCAGGCTTGACCCCGTGACCTCCCCAAACCAAAGCGTCCAAACTTAGACTGCCAACCAACTCTGCTAATCGGATAGACTTGGTTAGTTCGTTGGTTGGTTAGCATATAAACCAAACTGCTGCAGAGTTCCATCGGAGAGAAGTGCTCGCAGTTTGTACAAGGCCATATGATGGCACAAATTCCAATGCAAGGTGTTGTGCATTAAATGTATGGGATTGCATGCAAATCGAGACAGAGGTCCAGATGAGGCTGGAAGGTGCCTGTTTCTGATGGAGACGATTTGATGGTCATTTTTAGGTAATTCGGCAATGCGAATCCAATGGTGAGGTCTTTTTTTGCAGCATGACTTCATATCAACAAGCTAAGTTCTAGAGAAGCCAATGTAAGCATGCTTTTCATTATTTTGTTTTGTCATTAAATGTTGCAGCATAGCATGTGTGTTACAGGTCTGAAGGAGAATGGAGAGGCTGCAACAAGGCAACAAGATCAAATTATTCCTTCTATCTATTCTTTTCTTCTCTTCTTCCACATCAAACCAATCAGTTACATGTGACAGAGAAATTATGACACTTGTATGATAAGTGGCCAATGAAGCAATTCTTAATCTTGTAGTTTCGTGATCTTTGTATGGGCTATATATTTATGCTTGGATCTGAGCAACAAATCTAAGTAATTTGATGGCTCCATGTTTATGGGGGTCATATTTTATTCTTCCTCTTTTTATGTATTGAGTATGTGGGAATGATTTCCATGTCAACATCATGGATGCCTCATGAGCATGAGAACTTATGAAGCTTGTATACATTCTTGATCACATTCCGATATCTTGTTTCCATCACTAAAAAGGGACTTTGGACTTATAACTTATCAAGGAGAGACATCATTACAATGAGGAGAATAAAATGGTCAAGCTTTGGAAGAAAGACCTAGAGACGTATCCCACCTCGGGTGAACTCCATTATTAAGGGAAGTGTCAAATCCATTATGTGTATTATCTTCTTATGTTGCTTTTCCATGAATTTCCACACATAGGATATTAAATGCAAGTATGGCATAAAACACATAAGGAAAACTAAAGAGGTTTTATTCACTTTGGATTCAAGCCTATAAGACTTCAAATTTACCTTTAATTTCAAATCTCTCAAGTAAAATGATCTATAGCTGACCCTTTTGAAGGAGTGACAGAATCAATGAATTATTGGAAACTAATCACCCCCGGGTTCAGATCATTCAATTTCCAATTGATCAACTATGGATTCAATTACACTTGTGCCACTCTCCACCATGTCTAAACTTGTTTGTTCTTTAGGACCTTCATCCTCCAAGTCTACATACTATTCTGTTTGGATGGTTTTAATTTTCTTTCTGGAAGTGTGTTCAGGGTCTATATCCATTGCCTTTGAAACAATCCTCTTACTCTGTGTACTACCTTTTGGAACCTTAATTACCACGTTTGGAATACTCTGTTGTGTTGGTGCCTTTTGTACAGGGGCTTCAACATCCACACATTCTTCAAGATTTACAAAATTCTCCAGGCCTTCAATAGGCTCATGCTCATATGGAACAATCTTGTTCATTTTCCTCCTTCTAGATATGATCTGATGATGATCATATTTTTTACCTAGAATTTTTGAAAAAAACAAATCTTTGAGCTTTGCCTCAACCTGTGCTAGACATGTACTGGATTTTACAATGAATGGTCCAATCAAAAAAGGAAACTTTATATTGCTTTCTCTATGATATTTTATGAAATTTTGAGTTTCAGAGATGATTTTCTATCTTATGAACTCTAGAGAAAAAAAATTTGGGGTCAAAAAGATGGGAAATAAATAATGAAACTCATGAAATCCATATACCCATATTACTGTATAATTTATGAAAAGGGTCCAGTATCCTACTCTATCTTCTGGATTCTGTAGGTGAATTCTCATTTTGTTAATAACTCTGGGAAGCTTAACATTGAAAATCATCTGGTAGGCCTTTGACATGACTTTATTGATAAAAATTGTTGAATTCATTCTGTTTCTTTCAATAGATATTGATTCTGCTTCAGGGATCTCTGCATTATTTCTTTTGAGAAAAATATTCATCAGATATGTACAATGTCTGAAGTGTCTAAGAGAGTGTAAATTCACTAGCTGTTTGTGGATGGTATCAACTAGGAACTCATCAAAATTAATGCAGACAACTTGACCTGGCTCTGACTGGAATAATTTGAGCAGGAAACCTAACATGACCTCAACTACGAATCTATCACTATTAATACCTAAAACCTAACTTAACAAGTAGCAGAGACATTGAGCCTCACTGACCATGATATCGATGCTTAAGGGCAAAGACAAACTTTGTGGGAATTGATCAAGCTTGATAATCATTCTTAAAACATAGTTTTAATATTTGGTTGACACTCCCTATAGACTCTAATCATTTCTTCCTTATCAAAAGGTTCAAAATTCTCAGAGAAAGACTTAGGAATTTTTAATGACTCTCTGACTGACACAACATCAATTTTACACAAGAATTTAGACCCCTTTGATCAATTACAACTCTTTATGATTCTGAGTATTGCTCTGCACACCATCCTATAAATTCGGGAAACTGAAAACACAATTTGGTTGCATACAAAATGATAGAAGCTTGGAAAGACTCCAAAAATGGCAAACCTTTCCCTCTAACGTCAACTAAGTTACTTATTAATTGAGAAATATGGGCAACAGTGAATTCAGGGTCACATACATCATTATCTCTATCGATTAGGGCTTCTTCTTTATTTTTTGGGCTTTGTTTAGATATGTCGAGCACGATGGGATCCACGAAAGAAATAAAAAATACATGGTAATGGAAATTATAATGGCACTGAGAATTATAAATTCAACCGAAGGTGACAGTTGCAACAACTCTAATAATTCCCTCTTTGACAAAGATAAACAGAAATAAAAGTCACATCAATTTTATAATATTCAAATTTTTGGAGCGAAGGGTCAACAATTTCAATGTAAACCTCTTTATGCTCTGTTCATCCCCATGCTGACACATCTTTACCTTCAAAACATGTGGTTTCCATTTCGGAGCCACTTTATGGAATTAACCTTCGTGCACTTTCTAGGCTCGCAATGCACACCATTCGTTGATCTTTCCCGATCGTAATATTGACCATTTATATTTGATTTCTTTCCATTGCCACTATTTTAGAACTCTTGGCCAATTTAAACTATTCTTCCATATTTAACAACCCTCCAGATGTGTTCCAAATCATTTCGCGCCTCTGCTAAAATTTAAA
>JZKD02S0631982.1:79296-93563 GCA_000966675.3 Picea glauca | reverse complement strand
CTAGCTATATAATGTACATCTATCTGTCTTATAAAATTATTATACATCATCAATTTCTTTTAGTCTTCTTTTGTGTTTTCCAGTTCTTAAGTAATTCATCCATGTCCATGTCTTCTTTTATTGGGTGCTCTTCAACACCTGATGTTGCTTCGGTCCTTTCACGCTGAGCACACCTAGTCTTGTACCCATGGAGTGGAGGCTACTGTGAGGGGCCATCACCTACATAAACAAAAAATATTAAATTTATATGGCCAATTTTTAAATATCAATGAAGAAGTTCATAAATATTAAAAAAAACCTCTGCAATGTAATTATTTACCTGTTGGTCCACTAGTTGACTCTATTGGAATGGATGCCCTATTCTCCTGATCATCTCCAGGTCAAGGAGGCTCAACTACGACATTCTCTTCCATTTAAACGACAAAATTTATAAGGACAAGACCGTAAATGTATAAGTAATAAAAATTAGAAGTACAAAATTATTAAGTAAATGATTAATATACAACCATTTTATTGCTGTGGGCCTTAGTCACAGGAAGATATTGGGGATGCACCCCACTAGGAAGGGGCTACTGGGGAGCACCATGATCTTCTGGTCATGCTGCACTATCAATGCTTTGTTGTCTAATGCTAATGGTTTCATTGATAGTGTTGCTCCCCTGATTAAAACAAAGTAAGACTTTAAAGTTATGGATGATATACAAATTTTACGTATTTTATAAGTAATGAAAGGTTAATGTAGACTGATTTTATTTACCTTATCCCACAAACTGGATCTTGGGGTCTACCCCATGATTTTCCTACGATCAACCACGACTTTATAGTCATATTTATAATCACGTTGGAGGTCTTCCTCCATGGTTTCAGTTCTGAAGTCGTCGCCTTGCATTGCACAAGAGCATGTTTTTTTAATGTTTTTGGTTGTAATAAACTAAAAGTTGTAAGGAGATACAAATAATATTATTAAGATGTTTGGGTACTTACGATTCGTGATTGTAACCTCGAGTAGCCTCCCTGTCCTAGCTTGTGTTAGCCATGTTTGGAAATCCTTGCTTTGTTTTCCTTCGAAGTGTTAGGCAACCTATCATAAAAAATTTCAAGTATGTTATATACCACACTTTTATTTAGATCTAAAGAAAATTAAAGGCATTGAAATCAAAATATTGTAATTTACCTTGGGGTACCAATTATTTTTTCTCTTGATTTTTTTAATATCTTTTCTTTTTCATCATCAATGATCACCTTCCACTCCCTCTCTGGAATCGAGGGAGGATTCTCATACCTAGGGTTTCTTGTCGAGATTCGTTTATAAACATCCCGCGTATATTTTAAATATTCTCCTTCTGCAGGGTTGACCACTTTTTATTGAAAGTGTCTACTCCAAAGAGGCCTTCAAGATAATCCATAAGTTCTTTTTTGAGGTTAGAATTATGCAATTCCACCTCATGTGTAAGGTTTCCCCAAAAATCAATAAGGCCTTCCTCTCCAGATGCTTATAAAAATGGTTTTTTCCTACACACAAAAATATATGATCATTAATTTAAAAATAATAATCTAAATGATTTGTGTATGAGATGGACAACATGAAACAATTAAAATATGAAAAAATAATTGGGAGTCTTATTTGTTTTAATGGAAGTCCATTATCATCGAAAAAAAATGTGCACGGAAGGGTCCCCGTGCTGGTCACATGTCTAGCTCTAGAAAATACAACCATGTCAACCACATCATCAACCTCATATTTGTCACCACCTCTAGAGCTTGACTGTTGTGTGGATTCCTGGTGGTGCATGTCATGGATCCTATCTAAATTAGGTGTCGAATATGGAGAAGTAAACAATACTCTAGAAGATGTATGACAACCCACGTCAGGACTCTGTGGCATCTCTGCATTGCCACTACTACCAACACCGGGATGAATAGGCTCCAAAAATCTCTTTATAAAAAAGAAAAATGTTTTTTTCTTGAGATAATTTAAAAGTTAAAAAATAGAGTTTCATAATTGAACATAAGAGTACATTTAAAAAAAAATACTTTAAATTATGGTTATTATCTTATATGTGTTAAGCTGTGACATAAGGAGATTGATCCTTTCCAGGACGTCGTGAGTTTGATTTGGATGGTCTAACAAGCTATCAATTTCCTTGTTCACTTTAATGATCTTTATTTTTATTAATACCATCGGATCATGGGATGAATACAACCCCTCCTCATCGATGGAATCATGATCAACATGAACTATCGATTACATATAATTTCAACATAAAAATCAATGTTTTTTCAATTATATAAACAAATGAAATAACTGATCGCCACACAAATAAAATTATATAAATAAATAATAAAATTCACGTAAAATGAAAGTCGAATTTGATAATCAATTACATGTTTTGTGACCAACCTTTTTCCATGATCATCCTGCCACATTATAATATAATATAATTAGAACCCCCAAATAGTGAGTAGTCCATCCTCAACCTAGTTCCAATTTTTGAAATTTTTTTTCTATATTCAAAATTCTAAATAATTTTTTTGTATCTTTAGTTTTGGATGCACAATTAGAGGGTGCAATTATGTAAATTAGTAGGGGCACTCATGCATGTGGATTCCCAACTTAGTGAAGGTTATGAATCTGTAGGTGGTTTCACCTAGAGAACGGTGAGAGGAAGAACACAATTCCACCTGGAGCTTGAAGACACATAGGGGGGATTTTGTGGATGCCCTCATTGAGGAATATTACTGTGTGGGGAGCTACAGGGTCAAGATCAAACTATGGGACTATACCAACACCTTCCATACCATTACTAAAAACTTAGGAAACTAACCAGCATAGAGTTCTAAAATATTGAAGACAGTTTTAAATGGGGAAAATTAAATAGATACAATGCTTGAAGACCCCAATCTTTCTTTTAAAGAGAGAAATAAAAAATCTATAGGTTAGTTAGGATAAGGGTGTATACCACTTTGTAGTCAAAAGGTTTTTTTTCAAATATCAAAACCCTTAACCATATTGGAAAAATGTTATAGTTCAAATTTTACAATTTTGACATAAGCAAAGAAGAATGTCAATTGACTAGTCATATGAAGAGAAAGAAAAAGAAACAATTTAGGGAATGGAGTTTTACAAATAAACAAGACCTTCTATCATACAACTGAGAGAATGATGCCAGGGGGATTGTAGGATTGGAATGAGGCTAGAGGGATTGTAGGATTAGAACCATCATTTCCTGTTGTATCTTGTTATTTATTATTTCCCTCACTATATATAACCGATCTTAAGTTGATTTTTTACTTACAAAGCATACTCCCATGTCATGTATACACATGATCTAGAAAATAAGTGGGTATACAAGCATGAATCCTTGTGAAAGGTGATATGGGGAGGCATCTTAGTGTCAAATTATTAGATGAAGAGGTCAATATGGAATCAACAAGGTACAAATCCAATAAATTAGTTAGAGAAAGAAGGAAACATTCAAATATAATGATTAAAAGGAATTAGCATGGACCCAAAAACCTTGCACACACCCAAAAAAAGGAAATTAATTAATTAGATGAAATAAGGATAAAGTAAAAATTAGATGAGGAGAACCCCATGTAAAAGGGGTTATAATAATTTCTTAGCACACATGCTTGAGGAATGACCTAGCTAAGGAGAGGACACATGACAACTAAACCATAAGAACATGGTTTAAAGTTCATCTTGGAAGGAATGCTCCTTATAAGAAAATATAAAATGATTGTATGGCATGATCAAGGATTATGTATGCAAACAAAGAGGATTGCTCCACTATCTCAAGGTTTGAATTCTTATTTTAAGGAAGGAACATGTTAGAAGAGCATGGTTTGAGGAAGCACTTCAAAGGAGAGCGATGTGTGGTAGCGAAGAATTTTCCAAACCCTACTTTGAGAATATTTCCACCTTTATTGAGGAGTGCCCAACTTTGAGGGGGTTTTCTTGGATTTAATTGTGGATATTGAAGAAGTTTAATAATATTTTATTTTATTCTGATACATTGCACATATACTCCTCTTTATTTATATTTTACATATAATTTTTTATGTCTATGATTGTTTTCCTTAATCATTCCAATGACTAGGCAAGTGCCCTTGGTATTTTTCTTAATCCATAGTTAAGGGAAATCCTTGAAGAGGTTATTCCTTCTTATTATGTGATCAAGATCCCAAAAGGGGGAAATGGGAATGTTCCTCTTCATTTGAGCCAACCCCTCTCCTCTTGAATCGTTTGACTCCCTTGTAGTCTTCAATAGTCTCACAATTGTGAAATTAAGAAAGGTGCAACTCTATGTTTATCTCAATAAACATCGAGGGAATGACTATGTTAAATATCCAAGAGTAATCCCCATCAACAAACTTTCTATGCACAAAGGATATTGAATCCAAAGACATTGATATGACCTCCTCATCCCTATGTTACCTTGGCCTGCCCACTGATATGATTTCTCTCTACCACTATTATATTCCTTCTCCCATAAGAAAATTAGGTTGGTGTGATCCATATTTTTAAAAGTTGGATCTCAATGCAAAAAAATCATGTTGGGAAGGAAGGCATGATGACCTTCTTCAGATTGATCAAAATGGAATGCTTAAGGGGGTTGAGATTCTTGGTGAAGTAGATCCTTCCTAAATTCATTAACATGATGGAAGAATTCTCACTGTGCCTAGCCATTATGCATGCTAACAACCACCCTCCCAAACACAGGTGAGAAAACATCATCAACTCGATTCATTGGATTTATTTACAATGTGAAGGTTTTCCAAATCAATTTGGACAATAATGAAAAGTGAATGATGGTAACAACCACTCACCATTATCAAACATGATCACAATGTTCCCTGTAGCTTGGTCTCCTTCGCCCTTTGTCACTTCTGTCTCCTCCGACGTCGTTCCCTAGATCTCCTTCTCCAACGTTCCCTTGCGCAAATCTCAGTGTTTGGGAAGCTACTTGTAGTGTTCTCTCCTTGTCTCTCCTCATGGTGTGTGCTCCTTGAATCTCCTTGGCTCTCCTCTTTTGATCTCCTCAGATCTCCTCGTCTTATCTCCTTGTGTGGTTTCCTCACGGTTTTCTCTCGTCACACGCACATAGGTTTGAAATATAATTTTTTTGTTTTTGGTTTGGATTATTATATATAATATATATTATAACTATATATAATTTATTTATTATATAATTGATGTATATTATAATAATTAATATATTATATATTTAATTATATAATATTTAATTATATAATATATAATATTAATATATTATAATTAATATTTTATATATTATATGATAGGGGTTAATGTGTTAATAATCACCTAAACTACACCTTGAATCTACACCCCGTAACCTTCTAAATCACCGACCCATAACCCATAACCCTTCTAAAGATGCAATATGATTTATTCCCATTGCTCTAAATGTCAAAGTGAAGAAATTCAACCAAGCGTGGGTAAACGGTGGGAGTAACTATGACTCTCTTAAGGTAGTTAGATGCATCATCATCTAATTAGTGACACACATGAATGAATCATTAATGATATTCCCCACTATCCCTAGCCACTATATTCTAGAGAAACCACATCCAAGGGAATGGGCTTGGTAGAATTAGAGGGGAAAGAAGACCATGTTGAGCTTGACTCTAGTCCTAACCCATTCATAGTTTGGGAAAATTAGGGCATAGTTTGGGAAAATTAGACCATAAAATTTGTCTTTGGGAGTCAAATTGATGATGGAAACAAGTGGGTGTGTGAGTCAAATTTGAGTCTAGAAACCCTCCCATATCATTAAGGCATGAGAATAGTCTATCTATGATCATGATGGTATAAAAATGAATGAGATTCTCTTGGTTTCAAGAATAATTTATCATCTACTAAAAAATGCCAATCATGTGAAGGTGAAAGATCATATGGCCCCTCACCTCCCCCTCACATCACTCTGAATTCCCCAATACCCAATCTATGAAATACAAAATAATTGAAAGCAACCTAGTAAGATTCATGCATAGAAACTACAAAAACAAAAATTACTGAAGGTAAATGAAATTATGTGTTTATAAATGATATTGTTAGTTTACCACGTACTTTAGTATATTGGCGACTATTTTTAGGTTTCACATAATAATTAAACAACATGTAACATATGATATAAAAACTTCGCATAAAACTTAAAAAACATGTAATTAACCCATGACATAAGTAAATTATTTTAAGAGAATAATTCATACAAATTAAAATATATAGTCATGTACCTGATCCAAATCAACATATGTATAATCATCCTTATTTTATATATTATTTTTCATTGAACTCGACATCTGTATCATCATCTAGTTCAAAAATGATGTTGAAAGGATTGATGTTGGTACAGGGGCAGACCTAGGGTTCAACGCTACAACAAAGCACCAACAAAACCCTAACTACCGACCCTTTTGAAAACACTTGCGAAGCAGATGAAGTCTCACCTGAGGTAGAGGTAGGGGTGGTTGCAAGACTCAGATGTCTACAACCTTAGTTGGGACACAGATCTGTGATTCTAACACTTAGCAGAACACTCAACAGTTAACATTCATCAATATTCAGTTCTTAGTTACAACGCAGTTAAACCCTAATTACAACACAACACAATATTCATTCTGATCTACTATATTCAAGCACTTAAGCACCTCCACATAGGCCAGATCTAGTACTCATCCATACTATTAATCACATAGCATTAACATATCTATCTATCATTCATCTATGTTAAAGCACTAAGTGAATAAACACATAAACACATCAATACATCACACAAAGTAGAGAAACACAACATGTACGTGGTTCACCCCCACCCTGGGGCTATGTCCACCAACTCTTTGTCTTATTTATTATCTTTGGTCAAGCTTATTGCAGGCACATAGCATCCAAGTCCCACTCTGCAGAGGATAAGAGATCTACACACCTCGCTAGACCCTCCTTCCTTGTGTTACAACACAAATCCTTTCACAGTCTATTACAACCACTTGCACTTAGCTCTGCAAGTCTCACATAGTATGCACAAAGCACTTACATCTCTTGATCACATAGATCCAATTCTAGCACTTAGCCATTCATACTCACTACATCGCCTTAGCATCTATTTATACATACAAAATAGGCCTAAGCATGGGTAAACCCATGGGCCTAAATCCCATACCCATTACATAATCCCGAATCCCAAAAAGGGCCCTAAAAGGGGCCGAGATCCCACGATCTCCGCTTCATCTTGCGCTCCACCTTTGATAGCCTATCGAAGTCCCAAAACCAGGTCAAACATGACCAAGAATCCTCAAAACTTGGTCAAGGGCCAACAATTGACAATATCATCATCGTCATCAATTTCATTTTCGAGCATATTTTCATCTACATCATCATCAATATATTCTTCGTTTGCTCCCAATCTTGAGCAACCGAATAAAAAAATCATAAATCACCAATATTAAATATTAGTTATAATTTCCATGGTAAATATTAATAATTTATGAAATAACATATATTAATATATTAATGAGTATGTTCATATACACAAAAAAACAAAAAATGATATGTATTAATATAAATCTCCACAATTATTAATATATTACCTCTCATTTTTTTCATTCTATCTTTCCCCAATATGTGCTCTTGAACTTCAAATTTTTTGATGGAGTTCACATCCCAAATGTGATCCACTGCATGCATAGTTGGAGCTGCTAATTTAGGAAGATACTGACTAATATACACCACAGATTGATATATCATATATCCATCCACCATATAACCCTCAGGATGTGCTCTTTGTCTAACCAAAGCCTTCAATGATTTCAAGTGCCTCTCCACCATCCACATTGACCTTGTGTGTACATGTTCACAAATTTCAATATCCTCAACTTGGTGTATGAGGTAGTTTTCTTGTGCATTGAAAAATGTTGGAGGTATATACTTTTTCATTTCACACATTAGCCAAGGAATTTCTCTCTTCCAATACTTTATAGCATCTTCATGGATTTATTTCAATGACAACCATCTACATGAGATCATGACACAAGAAAACAACATGTTTCAACATAACATAATATAATATATTACATTACAAGTAAAACAAATGTCATTAAGTCACATTTTGACTTTTGAAAGAATTTGAAAGAACATTTTGCATATAAATCACAACTACTTACCTCATGTATTTTCCAAGATCATACATAACTTGTTTGATGTTGTTGTCAAAGTCGTTTGGGAGAGATAGTGGTAGAACATACTGTAACAAAAAAAATGAATCGTTATTTGTTTTGACCAAAGTAGACAAAAAAAATAAAAAAATTAAAAGATGTATAAGGCCAATATATATAAATATGCATACCAAAATTAATGAAGGTATGCCAATCATGTGTTTTTAGTACCCCACCAAATTCACCTTTCTTCGTTAAGATATTATTTATGTTTGAAGAAAAACCCATGGGAAATTTAATTCTTTGAATGAACTATTTTACATCATTGCTTTGTTGCTCTGTTAATAACCATGGAAGGTTATTTAGGTTTAGTACATCTCTATTTGAATGGATCACACTTCGCATTGCATGATTGGATTCATGAATGTCGGTACAAATTTTGACAAATTTTTCTTTATCCCTCCTACCATCTATGATTCGCCATAATGTTTCTGTCACATTCTTGCCGATATGCATTGTATCAAACAAATGAGCTATTTTTATCTCCTTATAGTAGGGAAACCTCATGAATTGAGTGGGATAACATTTCATTCCTCGTGGAAGCCCATTATTAATACCTTCATGATGGTGGCCTTCATGAAGCATACAATAAATCACAAAAATAATTATTAAATACGGTAAAATAAATTCAATGATTAAAATAAACATTCAAAACATTACATATACGATACATAAATAAATTGCGTACCTTGACAATTTCTATTATATTCCAACTTCCAAAGGTGAGGTGTCATTATTCGTGGTTTTAAACTAGTTTCTTCTTTCACATTGAAAATATGTTTTTCAATAGTACGATACCTATGGTTATTAGGGAGGAGGTGCCTATACTCATCAAACACCACGTTTCCTAAATTTTTTGAATGATGATACTTCATCTTAGGACCACAAACTGGACATGCAAATTTACCCTTTTTTTGAAGATCCGCAACAGATGGATTAATGTCAATTATACGATGAGATTATTTAAAAACTAAACATGCAACATGATATATTTAAAAAATTGTATAGTATTAAAGAGCAATAGAATGCTACATACCAAAAAAATGAGTTAGTCTCGGGGCATCATGAATTGTCCATAAAAGTATTCCACGAAATTTAAATTTCTTCTCCTTGATGGTTTACATATGTCATACATAGTGATGGTAGCCCATAACTTTAGTAGATCATTGATAAGAGGATCGATATATACATTCATATATTTAACTTGGTACTTAACTAATTTTTTGAAATTACACATAATTACTATAATCATGATATGTTAAATAAATAAACAAAAGATATTATGCAAAAAATAAAACAAATGAAAATGTTACATTCAAAAAATTAATGTAAACAAATACCTGGAACAATCATTGTCAACA
Organism: Picea glauca; assembly: GCA_000966675.3. Classification (NCBI taxonomy): domain Eukaryota; kingdom Viridiplantae; phylum Streptophyta; class Pinopsida; order Pinales; family Pinaceae; genus Picea; species Picea glauca. The sequence goes on along the minus strand of JZKD02S0631982.1, from coordinate 83,970 downwards.
TCATGTGCTCCCTCTTTATTGACATCCAAGGAGGAATTTTATTTTTGATAACAAAAATAGGACACACTGAATAAATAAACCTAAGCTCTCTAAATGGATTAACACCATCAACTTCCAATGAAAGCCTAACATTACGAGGTTAATCTTTGAAATATGCCCATTTTTCCACAATTTCCCTAAATGCATAACCATCGACATGCATTCGAAGAACACCATCTCCACTTCTGTTACGTGCATGGTAATCCATAAATTGTGCTATTCTTTCACACTTGAACAATCATTGCAAACGTGGAATTATGGGAATATGACGAAGAACCTTTCGAGACACCATTTTTGTTACTTGATCGGTTTGATATCTACTGATAAGACATTGTGGGCATTCTGTTTTCAAATCATGTTGTCCATAATATATAATATGATCATTAGGACATGCATCTATAGTTTGATAATCTATTCCAATGTCTTTCATAATGGAATGCAAATATCAATATGTGTGAGGTAAAATATTTGATTATGGTAACAAAAATTCACCTAACAATCTACAAAATAACAAATAACTATTTAATGTAAAGAATATTAATCGTAAAAATTGCATTCTTACTTTACACATTACACTAAAAACACATAGAAAAAATTCAACATTTATGTATATGAGATGAAACATATTACATACCTTAGGATCTATGTCATACAAGTGTTTGACAAATTATTCATAACCTTTAAGTTCACTAGAAGCAATGTAGAGGAGACGATATTTTCTCTTGAGCCTTCATAAAGTCATTTATTTGCCTTTTATAATAGAGGATCATCATAAATACCATTACTATCTCCATCCTCATCCGACCGAGCAAACAAATCTTGGATCATTTGATTTGTCCCATCATCTTCTTCCATGTGATCATTAACTTGATTTGTCCCATCATCTTCTTCCATGAGATCCTCATTTTTTTGATCATGTTCCTAAGCTTGTACAACATCATTTCTACTAGTTCTGCTTGGTGCAATATTCTGCAGAACGTTAGAGGGAAAACCTAACTTTATAATTACAAACAGTCACGTAAAATTAGTATGTAATATAAAAAATATTCAAACAATATATATACATATATATAATTTTATATAAAATCGACAATATAAAAACAAAGAATGAATATATAGATAATTACCACAGGACGATATTCATTCAATCCCCCATCAATGTGCCCATATTTCCTACAATGTTTTGTAGTTGTTTCTATTAAAATTCTTACAGGACGTGTAGTGCAACATTTTTTGCAAGGGAAATAACATCTACCTTCACCCTCTTTACTTTTTTTCCCACCTCTAATATTCTGCGACATTCTTCTGCACAAAAATACCCTTTCTGAATTACCGTTGTTATAGCACTTAGATTGTTGCAACATCTCTCATTCACAAAATATTTAGAGATATTTTTTTTGTCACAAGAGCGACGAATGTTGACCAAGTCAATGTTGACTTTGTCAAACAGTGTAATAGTCAATGTTGAATTTTTCAAATAGTGTAACGATCATCATTGAATTGTTTCTCTTGTGAAGATAGGCAAAGATCGTTGCAAGAGAGACATGAGTCCACTATCTTCACATTTGTCACTCTTTTGACATACATCTGGTTTCATCACGCTTGCGAAGATATTCAAAGTTGGCATTGCTCTTGCGATGAACACGTGATGGATTTATATGAAAATTTAGAATTCAACTCTTTATATTCGATTTTGCGATGAAAGGTTACTTTTGTCACAAGTAGTCGTCACAAATTTTTCAATATGTAGTAGTGTTTTAACATATGAAATATAATACAAAATACATTTGGATTTGACTTAAAGAGAGGATTATAATGCCAAGGGTGGGAAAAATGGGTGAGATAAATGTGGTAACTTGAATTGTTGCTTCTCAACACAAGAAATTCCCCTTTGGGATATTGTAAGAGGTTATGTGCATGCAACAAATGAGAAGTTGAAGTAAGAAGCATAATCAAGGGAGGTTGAAAATTTAATGGATTACGTGAAAATATTATGTTGCAAGTATAATATTCTTGCAATATTGGACAAAGATACATAGAAAACACTTTTGAGATTCCTTTCTTACACTTTTCTTTGAGAAATTAGGAAAGTGTTGTTTTTGGTGGTTCTTCATTCTATCAAGAAGAAATCCTAGATACCGTGTTCAACATAATATGTCTAAGTTTGTTTGAAACCATGACAAAAGGTGATTACCAGATTCAAACTGTAGACATTTTATGGAACATTGTGGGGTCATCATCTTGGGTTCCAAATATGACATGCAACAAGAAGGATAAAGGAGAAATAGTAGTCGAATAATTCAAAAGGACATATTTTCTGGGACATATCTCTTATCACCAAATTGTTTGGGAGATACTTTGGTAGAGTGTGTGGATATTTTGTATCACCATAAAAATTGATATATGTCACCATAAAAATTGATGTTTTTATCACCACTCACTCTATACCACAATTCCATATTCAATTGGCATTGTATATCCTACTAAATAAATGGATGTAAATCATCCCTTCATAGACATGTTCAGGAGGTGACTTAGCTTATTGATAGTAAACCACACACATTCAACAAGAAGATGGAAATGGTAGTTTTTTTATAATTATGAGAATAGAGGTCACTATGCATGATAACATTATGTAAGAATCAATTTCTAATAAGGAAGTATGTAAGAATCAATTGCTAAAGGTAGGTAAGATCATTGATTCATTTAATAAGGTTATATGGGTTAATAATCCCTATGCATATGTCCAACATGCATAAAAAAATTCACTCTACATATCAATCCAACATGAAACACAATATTAGTGGTATTGAGTGAGGTCCATAAGAATCAGGCTCAAGTATCTTTTGAAAATTTTCATAATAACCTACAACAATAATATTAGTCTGAGGTTAGTAGCTCTATCACGGTCTAGTAATCCTGCAATCATTGATTCCAAATTTGAATGTATTTCTTAAACACATCCTACCATAGTTTGTTGAGTACACCATCTTGGAAAGTATTTTTCCTCCCTTGGCATAGAAGAGGCACATGATCTTTTAATTGAATCATTTCTAGCTTATGGCCACATTTGTAATACCCCTAGGTCGTACCCCAATTGTAATGTAAATTTAAATGTACATATATGCTGGTGAGCTAAGACATTTTGGGCCAGAGTGCCTTTGTATATATGTATTTTGAGGCTAGAATTCCTGTGTGGTTATTAGGATGGAGAGATAGAAGCTAAAAGGATAGTGAGCCTATCTTTGTATTATGTAATCACACTAAGAAATTAATGAAAAAACAGTATTGATGCAGACCAACCAGAAATAAAGAGTATGGGGGGGGTAAACTCCACTAGAAAGGGAAAAGGGGGCTAAGAGTATAGGAAAGGGGATAAGCTAAGGGGGATTAATCCCAAAGGAATATTTTATTAATATTCCTAAATTCTAAAGTCTAAAGTCTAAAGTGAGGGATACATATGTGTGTGTGTGTGTGTGTGTGTGTGTGTGTGTGTGTAAGTTTTTGATCCCGATAGATCACTGAGAGGTGTAGAGGGAGAGCATACACATATATTGACACAAAAACTTGTTTACAGATGAGATCCATGGTTTTCATATGAAAGGTTGAAATAAGAGTGAGCATATAGGATACCCAGAGCTCAGACTCTTAAACTCATAATAGAATCAGAAAGACTTTCTCTCAAAAACCTGATACCCCAAATGAGACTCGAGCTCCTTCTTTTATAACATTTGTAGAAGGTTATCGGTAAGAGTGAACCTATGAGTGTCAGTCAAAAGTAGAAGTGCTATATGGAATCTATTTCCTTTATAGTTTATGGGGTAGTTGGGACTACAGTTGTTATCTCATCCCATGAGAGTCTTACAAACATGAGGGGACCCATCCAACTTTTATGGATGACATTGACATAGATACAAAGTGGATGATTCATTAGAATCCCATGGAAATATTTGTTTATAATAATATATACACAATGGATATTGTTTTTCATGAACCCACTAAACCTGTCTGGCACCAATGTCGACCAATAAGACTTTACAATCATAGTGAGATGGCCCACTATGCTTCCCATCAATTGTTTAATGATGAGGTATAATAAATGTTAGAAGAACTTGGGGAAAAATGTGGTGTTGCGTTTGGTGGTAATGAATTGAACGACCTATAGAAGGGTGACCTCATCATTGCTGACACACGTTCATCTTCGGGATTACAATTGTATCCCCAAAATTTGATTTTAACTTGATAATACAAAGAATCTGGTGGCTTATTAAATTTTAAATGCAAAGTACTTATGCAATATGTGATACCAAAGAAAAAATAGGAACCAGACTTAGTAACTTATTCTAATTCTGATATGAGCCATAGGATAAATTCTCGAGGATTTACGTTGCCAAACTCTTCAGTTCTAGGACAATATTTGTACATGAATATATAGAACCATCCACTCCAATGTTCCTTATGGATGGAACTAAATTCAAATATGATCCATATGCATCATGCATTCTTAATGTACAACATGATATTAAAATAATCCTTATACTATAACCAAGGTTCGTGCAAAACTATGTATCTTTGACCAACATAAGGTTCAATCTGAATTACTCCTTGATACTTTTTGGAGACTCACAAAAATAC
>JZKD02S0631982.1:47491-63647 GCA_000966675.3 Picea glauca | reverse complement strand
ATATGGGCAGTTTCGTGTGGGCCCCCCTTTAAACCTCTTACTACTTCTTCCTCCACTTACTGCCTTTGCCTCCTGGTGACAAGTGTCCCCCCTCTACCTCTCCTATTCCCCTGTCACATCTCCTACTTCCTTCCTACCTTTCACCACTGCACACCTGTCCTCTACTCTCCCAGGTGTTATGCCCCCTTTTCTTTCCTCCCTCTTATCTCCCAACACCTGTACCCCCATGATCCATGCCACTTCCACCTGTGTCCTATCCATATTCCCATGACACTTCTCGTCTGGTGCCACAGCCCCCATTTCTCCGCCACCTGGTGCTTCCACCTCAGCAAACCTATCTCACCTTCACAATGTTGACATCATTGCCCCTGTCAGATCCTAATCCACATTCGTAGGCCGGGTCCCCCTCGTAGTAGTCTAGTGAAGCAACAACGACCAAGGAAGGGCCACCATGTTGTCCAAGTGCAGAATTGATCGGGCTTTACTTGATCTCGAGAAAGCATTTATTAAGGTAGTTGATGGTGGTTGAATGTCGCCTCCTTCCATAAATGAAAGGTCAGAAAGAGACAAAGCGCAGGAGGTGAGTATCAGTCCAGCTTGACAAAGATTGCGTCTGATAGTCGACTGCATGGGTAGTCTGACCGACGTCTACATGCACAACCTGACAAGGAAATTCACCTATGCAAAGCATTGAACTCATGATATGATCGTGCCTTCAATGATTGAGCCAGATCCAAGTATTTAGAGGATTTTTTGCCATTTTTGTTAGTATCGATGGTAGAGCTAAGCTCCCTCTTGTAATGTTTGGATGAAGCACTGGTTTCCCTGGTTATGTATATGTCTATGAGACTTCTTGTTTAATGACAAACAACTTCCTTTCTCCATCTTGTTTCCATCTAATACTGAAAGAGTTCATGATTGACTGATTCACATGAATCATTGTGACTATGTTATGATAGATGTTTATTTGTAACGTTGTTATGATTTCTTTTAGTGTTCTTATAGTTTGAATACAAGAAGTTATTGTGTTTAAGTTCTTCCACTTTGGGCTGTTGGAAGCTTGATGCTCACAACATACCTTTACATTTTCTCACCGAAGTCTTCCTCCTACTCACCCTTATTACAACTTACTGTATGAAGTTAAACTAAGACCTCACCTGTTCATGCATAGCCCAGTCCAGGATCCTGAGTTCAAACGATATTGTTGAGTCTGTTCTCTTTCGATCACCCTTTATAAATGAACTGTGACATATAAACGGATGGGTATTAGGCTTACTCCTGTCGTAATTGAGGAGTGAATTATGGTGCTAACAACTTTCTCGGTGACAGGCCCTTCCAGGCGCTGCTCCACTGTCACAACCACCTATTCCAAATGTGATCCTTGTCCCTCGATCTCTTCAAAAAGTGTGCAAGCTTTGTTCTTCACCGACTGGCGTTGTTATGTCACCTCCATAACTCGACTCTAGATGGAATTGACCTGTTTCTAAACTACGCGCTGCTCTTGCGACCTCTTCATATTCTCTACTGTTGTAAGTAGTTTCAACTGCGCTTGCACGTTGGAAGCCTGTTTCTTCGCCTACTGGAGTTGTGCCTCCAATGCCCTCAGCTCCGGGTCTTCTGCAAGGTGATCATAAGTCTACGCACTTCATTTACTTAGTTGCTTACATTCTAAGGCCAACGCCCTGATTCTTTCTACTTTGCTCCTGGTAGTTTCTTCCCTTTGATCTCGTACTTGTTGCGAAGTGCTAGGCACTGCTTGAAGTTCTAGCTCTGCTACTCTTGCTTGGAGTTGCTGAATGGCCTCAATGATCTTCCCCACTTGGCTCTATGTTGTCTCTTCTTCCATCTATTCCGAGCCCGACACAGAGCAAAGTGCTCTAGTCACTACCTCTCTGACCACATTCTGGTTTTTGACCAATTGGTCTTTCTCTTTCTGGAATTTCTCTTTGTCCTCTTCGAACTTCGCCCGGAGGTCATCTTTCTCTTCCTACACAACTCGAAGTTTCTCTAAAGTCTTCTCCTTTTCTTTCCTCAAGGCCTCCGTGGCTTGTTCTTTTTCTTCCTGGACTCGACAAAGGCTAGCCTTTGTCACATATCCTATCCTTCACAATTGGGTGGGATCATCCCCCAATTCTACACCTTCTGATGATGACGATGCAATAGACACTACGCGACTTGAATAGATAGCTTGTTCTACCCCCTTCAACTCCACCTCGATTCTATCATACATCGTCTCCTCCTTTGCTTCATGTCACTACAAGATATCCTTTGAAGAATATTCTACCGCTACAATGATGAGGTCAACATCATCCACTGTGAGCACATTCTGTGACTGAGGCTTATTGGCTCAGGATTTATTTCGTGTTGAGGGTTTTTGCGGGGAAACCTTCCTTTTATTTGATGTCTCTGCCTCTGTTAGGGGATCCTTTGGCGGTGTTACTTCTCCCTTTTATTTCTTGTCTTCTTCCCCTTCCTCTTCTTGGTTTACTTCATCGCCTCCTCCTCCTCCAGGTGAGTCAGGAACAATTTCCTCCGATACGTTGTCCTTCTCTTCACTGTCTATGTCCTCCACTTCCTCCTTATTCTTCTTTCTCTTAGTGCTTCTTGGTACATCATACTCTATTTGGGTGACCAAAGGACTTCCGATGATGTCAGGGTCGAAAAGCTCTGCCTGCTCGACTGGTACAAGGAATTCGACGGGCCATTCCTTGGTTATCTCCTCCATGTATTCATTAGTCAATTTGTAATAGGACTACAACTCCTCCTTACTTTCATCCCCGTGCATGGTGATGTAAATGAAGTGGCGGTCTGCATGGAACTTCACTAGTGGTCTGTAAGTATGCAAGGTGTTCTGAGTCATTCGGGGGAATGATTCAATGGTGTGTCTGAGCTGTAGATAGTAAGCGTGGAAAACCGCATGTGATTTCCACTGCTTCGCCATATCGCTCATGTACCACAAGCTGCTGAACCTCGCAAACAATTGTTCTGATGGCTCAACTTCAGGGAATGTCGCTCCATCTAGCATCTCCCAAGTGACAAATGATATTAAGATCAACAACCAACTAAAGTGGAACTCATAGCCTTGGTCCTATGCTTCTTGAAAGTCCTTCTCTAACTCGTTGACAAGGTAGCTTGCCCAGTTCATCTGCATCCCTTCGACACACTTCCTTGCAAGTTCAACTACGATTCCTGTGACTTGTGTCGGCCTATTCTTTCGGATGCACTTTCCGACGATCAATTGAAAAGATAGGCACACTACACCATATTGGATGGAGGCTACCTTGTAGCCTCACTTCCCCTTCTCCACATCGCCGTATACTTCCTTTATTCGCTGCACCAAGGAGCGATCTGATGTCTTTCCTGGAGAACTTGTGAGGGTCAGGTCCTTGCATGCTTAATCTGGTGATCAAGTGGATCAATATCGGATCCACAGTCATGCACCTATCTAACCAGAGATAGCCTCCATAGTAGGATGACAGGAGGAGTTTAACTCATGCGTTAACCTCCTGATTTATGTCGAAGTGGGAGATCTTCATGACGTTTAGAATCGTTGATGGCGCAATCTCCTTGGTCAATGGCTCGGGAACTATCTTGGGCTTCTTTCCAGTCATCTTTTTCAATTAATGATGCAGTGCGAGAATTGCATAATTCTTCCTATCTCCCAAGTTGAAATCACTTATCTTGAGGACTGGGATCAGTCCCAGTTGTGGTCCAACTGTGCATATCCCCTTCGAGAGGTATGCCATGATGAGTGTGTAATTGAATTCACACGGGATGTTGCCATGACTAACTGCACCAGCCAGAGGTGAGATGTAGTTAGGCAAGACCAATGGGATCTGCTTTGCATTCGCTATATCATCGTGGTGCTTTCTTCTTTTCTCAGTCACTGCTCGACTAGATTGATGTGCAGTGGAGGGGGGTTATTTCACTCCTCCTATCGACAAGGCCTGTATTCCTATGAAGATGACCTTCTTAGCCATAAGGTCGATCAATATTTCTTCTACTGACTTCTCTAATGCGCTAAGGTCGCCCGACATGCATGCTCGTAATCAAATAACTCGGGTAGGCAAACATACACTCAAGGTAATTGAACGAATGATGAGGTCTAGAAAGTACAACGCGGTATTCGATCAATTCTATGTGGGCTTGAATATCTTAGTTTGCAAAAGTGGCCTTTCTGCGACATTCAACTGAATAAATAAACAATGTCATAACAGATCCCTTCAATGGGTCGAAATGCCTCAATCCATCCATTATGGCGCAGTATCAACGGTCCAATGGAGATATTTTCTGACAATAACTGCATTTCTAACGGTTCTAGAGTGTCATTCTAATGGCCGGGGTGCCTCCAATGGTCATATAGCTTCGTCGTGGTGAACTTCCTTTTTGCGCAGTTTTGCTAATTCGACGAGGTTCAATTTCTGCAAGCCTGCCTTCTGCAAAGTCTTCTCTGGAACTTCCCGCAGTTTTTCTAACTTTTCCTTCTTCTTAATGAGCTTTATTTCCTTCTTTCCTGTGATTTGAGTCTCTGGATTCCTCTTTCCATTCTTTTCGTCCCTTACCGTAGTAACTTCACACTGTTGAGGGTATTCCAAGGGGTTCAAATTTAATATCTCTTTGCTTGCTACTTCTGGGGTAGGTGATGTTTTCTCTTGCATGGATAGGGTTTTCAAGCCTTCTCGCGTTCTTGCAACTTCGACAACTAAGTATATGGCCCTCAGTTTCTTCGAATTGTCCTCTTGTTCTTGTATCAGTCGCTCTATTTTTATGGCTATGAAGTCCCTTAATTCTTGTTTTTTCTGTTCTGTGGCTTTCTCTTCTTCTTTCCTTTGGATCTGATCCTTCTCAATCCAAGTCTTCCCTAAAAAAAGTGAAAAAGGGGCATTGTCCTCAACAAACTTAATGACTTCAAATTCTTCTTTATTCGATGTTCTATGGGAAACCATAGGTACATTAGTAACTCTTCCACATAGGGTTATCATTTTTCCTTTAAACAATCCTATCCTTCCCAATGAAGGAACCATAACAGGCTTTCCCAAAATTTCCCAAGTGCTTTGTGGCATGATATTCACCTGTGTTTCCTCATCCAAAACACAGTCTATGTTGAAGTATACTATTATTATTTCTATGCATTGCTTCTCTTTTAAGATCTCTGGTAGACTGATCTCTCTGTGATCCTTCAATGTCTCTCTCATATGTAATAATATAGTCTCCGATTCTTTCTGATTTTCTAACATATCCTTAGTTTCTTGACCTTCCTCATGGTTTTCTTGTCTCAGGTTCATCTTTTCAACTTTAGCAATCATTCTAGGGAAATCCAGAACCTCATGATCAATAGATTTACAACAAAGACAAATAGGACCTATACCATGGCATTCCTTAGCAAGATGTCCCGATCTTCTGTAGTTATAACACAATGTCAATCCTCTCTTTATCTTAAATGATCCCCAACCTTTCTGGTACTGCATACTTGGATCACAGTTGTTAGCACTAGGAATCACCTTTAGATTGCATGGAAGGCAAGCACAATACCAATCAGGTTTATATGTGAATGCAAGAGTGCTTGTAGGGTCAAATGGAAAAGGACTCAAAATGATAATGTTCTGACTCAGATAACAAGGCTAGCATGCACCTTAAATCAAGGTCTTGGCTAACTTCAATCAGTAATTGGGAGTAAATATGAATACAAGGAAGACTTGAAAGAGAGGAATGTAGGGGCTACTATAGACATCAGGTCTACAAAATCCTAAGGAAGAACGTTTCTTAATACAAGATCTTCTTGAACTCAGAAACTGAGGAAGGTAAATAAACATCATGATAATAATATGATCAAACATCCATCATAACATCACCACAATCATTCATGTGAATCATTCAAAGCATGACCATTAAGCATTAGAAGCAAATAAGCTGAAAGAGAAGATGATTTCTATTAGTCAAAATGTCTTAAGTCTAGTACATAGCCAGATCACAGTCACTTCATCAAAATATTACAGTCTAAGGGAGCCTTGCTCAACCATCCAAACCTACTAAAAAATTTCAACTATCTATTTATAACAAAAAGGGAGGCAACAACTGGAAGGTACGAGTTGGCCTCCTTCCCTTGAAAATCTCTAGGAATTTATTTAATCTAGCAAATTCATTAACCAACTATGCTATAAAATAGGAAAATGTTGGTGACTAATCCAACCAAACTTTAAACTGATTTGATTCCCTTTGCTGCCCATCTCCCTGTTGCCATGTGTCTTTCAGGAGCATGTGGTTTTCCTCATGATGCCAGCTGCTGCTTCTGCAATTTTCTCCATCATCATCCATCCAAAAAGTTGTTGGCCTGACCTTCCTGGATCCCTGGTGTCTGTTGGTAGCTTCTTTAGGTAGTAGCATGAGTAGCGTATTTCCCAACTGGAAAAATAGAAAAGGTAGCACATTTAGGTAGTGCCACTGTGTTGCGTATGTGTGCAACCCTTTGTTCTCTATGAAATATTAGGTAGCGCCACTGTGCTACGCCTGTATGTAGACTCTGTTCTCTGTCAAATATTAGGTAGCACCTTTACATAGTGCCATTGTGCTGCATCTGTGTGTAGGTTTATTCTCTACCAAATATTAGGTAGTGCCACTTATGCTACATCTGTGTGCAGGTTTAGGTAGCATTGTAAAAAATGCAGCACCTCCAATATTGAACGTGTGCCGAGCAAGTGGTGGTATTTCATAATGTCAAACCCATTGTACTTAGGTGCCTTGGTAGTACATTAGGTAGTGCATTTTACCACTGAGGGAGTTAGCACTTAGCAAAAACCCAAAAATATGATAGTTAAATGCTTAGAAGCCTATATAGATGGCATAGGTAATATTTGAATATCAGTTAACTCTCCCAAAAAGGAACCATCCTCAAAAATGGGGCTTACCTTTCAATGGTTATTTTGTCACCTTGACACTTAACCTCACACTCTTTCTAGTAGAAAGAGGATCTTCATTTGGCACAACAAACGTCTTCTTCTTTGCAATGGCAAGCTTTTTTAGTGTGGTTGTGCTCTCCTTAACTGCTGGTTTGTCATTCTCAATGGAAGATTTGACCAATACCTGTAAATTTCTTTGGGCTACCTCATCTTGAAAGTGATACAACTCTGCCTTTAGCTTCCTTTTCTGAGACTGAAAGCCTATGTTCTGCTTGTAAATATTCTTTAGCTGTCTATGAAGGGGATGGGCCATTCTTGCTGCAAACCTTGCCAAATCAAGGGTGTGACTGTAGCCATCCATAACCTCTATCATCTTGGCTCTATCAGACGTGGATTCTTTTTTCAATTGAGCCACCTCTTTTCTTTCATCCCTAAGTTGTCTGATAAGTCTTTTGAAGATCTGACTGTCGGGAGGAGCACTGACATGCACAGTCTCAATAGGTTTTTTCTTAGTCTCCTCTTCCACCTGCATGGGAAGTGTCTTGTCTACTGCATCGGGTTTCTTGGTGGATTTTCTTTTACCCTTCTTCCTCTGCACAGGGGTTTCTTCTTTTCTTTCCATAGGCTTTTCAAAGTCTTTCATAGAGGTTTCATCATTCCTCTCCAAAGGTCTTTTAGTACCTTTACCATTCCCTTTCTGTATAGGGGCTTCTTTTTCCGCTTCCACAGGCTCTCCAATGCCTTTACCCTTCTTATTTTGAATAAGGGGTTTCTAGTAAAGACTTCTCTTTGAAAACCTCCTTAGGAATTGATGACCTTGTGAAAGGTATTTTACCCTTGATTTTGACTGTTGGAGGAGAAGAGGGGAAGAGTAGCTTCTTCCCTTTCTTGGATGTAGCTTTTGTAGAAGAAGGAACCTCTTCTAACCTTGGTGGAGGAGGTGGTAAAAAATATCTTTGTGGGGAAGGAAAAGCTTCCTCCTTAGCTCCTGTGACCTGCTTGCTGACCTCTGAAACTTGAACAGGGGCTCTTACCTTTCTCTTCCTACTGCTCCTTGCTTTAATAGCACTAGTGGGTGATAAAGGACTTGCATTCTGTGATTGAGGAGTTGATGTTAAATCCAACTTGAAATGAGAAGTAACAACAAAATGATCCCATGAAATATCTTTCTTACCCAATTCCTCTGAGACTAGCATTTTGTTCAATCCAGAGTGGAAAAGGCTAGAATACACATCCTTAGATTTGGATTGAATCCTATTGGACATCTTACCTATGCTCCTCAACAAGTAATAGGGAATATTCATCTCAACTTTACCAGTAAAATGTAGCAAAATCCATATGTGGTACTGGTACAATGTGTTAAATCTCCCTTCACATGTAAAATATCTCTGGATGATCTTCAAAATTTTGTTAAACTGTTCAATCAATTGACCCCTCGACACAACTTTAGATAAAGCACTGGCTTGATGTTCAAGTTTAAAGAGATATTTAGCATAGGATGAACTGAAAGCCATGGATTTGGACAAATTTTCACCTGTAATGGGGATTCCTGTTGCAGTTGAGATAGAGGCTTTAGTCACCTCAAATTCCAAATCCCCGACCTTGGTTCTCCTACCATCAAAGTGTGATGCAAACTGTTTTGTTACCTCTGGATGGTCTCTCTGCATATTTTGGCAGAAAGAGAGGCATCCCACTCTTTGAAAGACCTCCCTTTACATGGGCTCTGTATCAAAAAGATGCATGTCCATAGGTTCTATCCTAACCACCTTGCCACCTTTGTGTGTCTTCCTCGATTGAAGAGTCTCCATGGCTTAGAATGAGTGATTTTAAAGGATTATGGGATAATAATAACCAGAAAGACTTTAAATCGGGCTTCAAATGTACAAGGCTGACCCTTTTAAACAGACTGGTGTTGGTAAGCCAAGTTTTGACTGCAGGAATGACACCCTTAGATTTGTACAGGCATTTGAGAGTGTAGACAGTGAGGGGGTGTTGGGCACCAAATCAGACTATCTTTCTGCTGCATTTCCATTACCTTTTTGACCTTTTTACACTTATTTACCTATGTTTACTATGCTAAACCTGTGAGGTAAATACCCCTACCTTGTCTATTGGAATATTTTATTAATGAAGTAAAGTCGCGGAGTTTTGCCTATTCGCAGCACTAAAATGAATGCTTGACCACAACTTCTAGAGAACAGGACCAGGGCTTCATCCCGCAACAGATCTGCTCTTCACAACAACAACCAAGCCATAAAGAGGTCGTGCAACTGGAGTCACAGATCTCTGAACCATCTTGGGAATTTCGCTGATCCTGTCCATCTGGTACTAGTGTCGTTCCAACCAATGTATATTTTTGGGGATACGGTTACCATGTTTTGGGGAAAGAGGTTGTTCTCCCTTTTGATGTATAAAAGACAGTTTATTCCTGTAACTGGGGATGTCCCCATTGAGATTGTAATAACCTTTTTCAGATTTATAAAACACTATCTATTTTTCTCTCTTCATCTTCGTTGTGACGAACACAACCCTGATCAGAGAGCTGGGCCCGCTCTTCTGATCAGGTGTTGCGTCTTACTATGTGTGTTATTTATCAGTTTTATGCTTGCTATTACAGTGTGTTATTTATTAGTTTTATGCTTGCTGTTACAATGTTATTTATTAGTTTATGCTTGTTGTTACAGTGTATGGTTCTTATGAGTACTTTTCAGAAGTTGTAGTAAATCCAGTTGACAGTAATGTTTTTAATATTAATAGTGAACCCTTGGCCAGAATGAATTGTACTCTTGCCCTTGCATATACCTTGTGCATTGCCTTGAAAGGATATGCACCCGGATTGATAAATTAATGTAGGAAAAGGGTGAATAAATCGTTCATACCTAGACACCAACATTTTGACACCATTTTTGGGGAGGCTAACAAGGTGCAAGACAATGATCCAGACCAACCAGAGGGTCAATCTCTCATCCTGGGGAGAGAACGAGTTTTCTCACTCTGCTTCAGGTCTTGAGTGTAGGTGATATTTCCGCTTGTTTTTTTTATTTTTTCTTTTTCATTTTTGTCAATATCTTGTCCCGGGGAGGGAGGAGTCTTTTGATGCCCTACTCCAGATCCTGAGTTAGATTTATTTCTTTCAAACCCTTATGTTTTTTTGGAAACCCTATCTTTTACCCTGGGGAGGGAGGAGTATTTTGACGCCCTACTTCATATTTGAAAATTATCAGGTCTTTTCTATGGTGTGTTTTGTTCTTGTCCAGGGGAGGGAAGAGTCCTTTGACGCCCTGCTCCGGTCCTTGAACCTTAGATTCTTGTTTTTTTTAGCTGCCTTTCTTTTTCATAAGATATTTTGTCTTGGGGAAGGAATGGTCCTTTGAAACCTTACTTCAAGACTAATGAATTGTAGGTTCATTCCAATACCCTCCATCATACCAACACTTGTATGAACAAATAACTGATTAACGAGGGTAGAGGGAAAGCCCCAAAGAAGGGAGGACCAGATTTGGGAAGAAAGACCTACATCCAACAGATTATAGAAAAGGCTGAATCACAAACATCATCTCGCACAGCCGTGAGACCAAGGGCATGAAGAGTGAAGTCTGAGGGACAATCAGTAGATCAACCAGTGCTGTCTATAACATTCTTGGGTGATATGATACAACAGGTTCCCCCAATAGTTGAAGAAACATCTAGTGGCATACTTGACCAAGGAAATCTTATGATGGCAAAGGAGGAAGAGGTCACAAGAAGAACCTTGACAGAGCCATACCACCCCAGCAAGAGAGAGAAGGTTGTAGCTGAGGGATCAAGTCATCAGAACATAGGAGAAGGGATCGAAAAAATATTTGCATCACCAAGGGACCGAGGAAGTACTACTAAAGAAACTCAGATCCAAGGGGTAAGGAAGCCTTAGCTATCTTCTACAGAGTCTGGTGAAATACCCAATGGTTATTGGAAGATATTTATGGCTCCCACAACCTCCACTATCGAGTTTCCAATCAGAAACCTGGGAGTTGGTGCGCCCACTAAGCCTATCCCATTAGCAACCTTACCAAACTTTCATGGTCTTGTTGCAGAAGATCCCAACACATTTCTATTCGAATTCGACATAGTGTGTAGAGGGTATGACTACACGACGGAAGCCCAAAAGTTAAAAACATTTCCCTCTACATTGAAAGGGACGGCTCTGCGATGGTTTATGGGCCTTGGAGGAAGCACTATTTCCACATGGGATGATATGCAGACAAATTTTCTGGAAAAATACCAAAATTACTGTAAATCCCGGAACATTAAGGAAAAAATTTTAAAGTTCACACAAAAAGAAGGCGAGAGTTTGGAATATTGTGTGGAACAATTCAAGTACACCTTACAGAGGTCGGGTCACTCTGACCTGGATAAGGAAATTCTAAAAATCATCCTCCTCTGATCTTTCTGTGAGGACTCAATGGAACTATTGAACATTGTGGGAAAATGTGACATCTCTAAGGAAAGCTTCGAAGGTATCTGTGAATTATGCATTCAGTGCTCAAGGGGTCTTGCAAGAAACAGACAAGGAATTCACTCAGTAAAAGGGTCTGGCGGAGGTGTTACGAAAACAAAAATCAGAAACCTTCTAGACAATCTGAGGATGGATATCCTCAGCACCCTATCAACACAGATGGATACGCTATAAGTAAAACAGAAGCAGATGGAATTGGATAGGACCATGGCGATATTCTGCCCAACGTGTAGAAAGAAGCATATAGAGAGGGAATGTCCACTAAAATCCATAGAGGAATGTGTAATCTGTGAGCTAAATCATGCAACAAGCTCCTTCCCCTCCCTGCCAGGCCCAAAAGCAGTATTTCAAGGAACAGGGAAAGACATGGAGAAACTGTACCTTATGGGGTCTAGAAATCCATGGCAACCTCAACCACCAATGGGAAATCAAGGTATGTACTCAGATCCATCTCATTATTTCAATAATTCTAATATGAATCCTCAGTCCATTCCCTATCCTTCCATGTGGCCACAATACCAGTTCCCACCGTGGCAACAGTGGAACCCTCAAGCCAGTTCAAACTCCCCATGGGCTCCAACTTGGCGAGGATCCCCTCCTGGGCAGTTTCCTCAATCGATGCCTCAACAACAACTCCAACTGACCTCTAATGTGCCTCTGGGTAACCAACCTGCCTGTCCTCAGCTCCCAATCCAACCTGATCCAAATCCTAATAGAAAGGGAGTTCATAAAACTAACATTCTTAACCTACCTTCATATATCATTTCCACTACAGAATTGTATGACATGAATCTATGATCAGGGCAGACAGTTAATGTTCAACCTCCTCTAGTTATCCTTGAACAACTCGATAGTGAAGGTAAGGAATCATAACCAATTAGTAAAGATCCAAAACAAACTGATAGAAACCAGGCATCTCCTGTAAAACAACATCAATCTGAACCACCTTACCCAAAGAGACTAACTTTGAGTAAATCAAGCCCTCAAGCTAAATTTGATTTATTAGGAGAATTGCAGAACTTATTTGTTAAAATTCCCTTGTTACAAGCTATGAAGGATGTGTCAATATATGCAAAGACTCTTAGGGAATATTTTTCAAAGAAATCTGCAAAGAAATCCAAAGACCCCCTTACCATTCATGTTATGGGAAAAGTATCAGATTTCATGACAGGAAAGTCAATGCCTGAAAAGTATGGAGATCTGGGGAACCCAATTCTAACAGTACAAATTAATGGGGTACAGATTCTGAATGTGCTAGTAGACCTGGGTGCTTCCATCAATGTTATCACCACTGAAACCATGCATGCATTAAGTCTTCATAACTTGAAACATACACCTACAGTATTGGAATTGGCAGACCGATCCACAGTCAAACCTATAGGAAAGTTGGAAGATGTAACAATTTCAGTAGATTCATGGCACTATCCCATAGATTTTCTAGTCTTACAGACGCAATCTTCGATGGGCGACCATCCTTCTATTTTGGGTAGACCTTGGATGGCTACTGCAGATGCTTACATTGGGTGCCGATCATGGCACATGGTTATTTCCAATGGGCACAACATTAAGAACTTAGTGTTATACCCACCTGTAGAACCAAAACCATCCATAAAACCAACAGGAAGCAAGAAATTTTTATCTAGGAAAGAGTCTGAAATAGAAAATGAGGAATTGAGGCCAGTTCTCACTATTGGACAAGCCCTTCAGTTGAAAATAGAATCGGAAGATGATGTAATCACCTCTTTTATGGATGATCCTTTCTCCGTTTCTGAAACAAATCAACAATTCCTAGAATATATCCTAAGCTGTGAGACTTAGGAAACAATTAAAACAACAGAAGGATCAGAGAAGATACCTGTTGATGCACCCAGTGAAAGTGTCCCAGTAGAACTAGAACCAGGGAAAACCTTGAATATTAATCCAACCCTTTCAGAATCCCAGAAGAAGCAACTCATGGATGTCCTTCAAAAACACAAAGAGGCCTTCGCCTGGGATTATACAGATATGAAAGGGATCCCTGCTAATTCATGTACCCATTATATATACATTAAGGAGGATTGTCGTCCTGTGAGACAACCTCAGAGAAGGATGAACCCCGCATTGAAAAATGTTGTGAAAGAAGAACTTCAAAAATTACTAGACGTAGGTTTTATTTAACCCATATCAGATAGCCAATGGGTCTCCCCATTAGTAATGGTCCCTAAGAAAAATGGTAAATGGCAAATATGCGTGGATTATCGAGAATTAAATAAAGCAACACAGAAAGATCATTTTCCTTTGCCATTTATTGATCAAGTTCTGGACACATTGGCTGGAAAAAAGTTTTTTTCTTTTCTCGATGGGTTTAGTGGGTATAACCAGATCCAGATAGCTCCTGAAGATCAGGATAAAACCACTTTCACATGCCCCTAGGGAACATTCACATATCGGGTCCTTCCTTTTGGCTTGTGTAATGCTCTTGCAACGTTCCAGAGGGAAATTTTGGGAATCTTCTCTGATTTTATAGATGAAAGTGTTGAAATCTACATGGATGACTTTACTCCATATGGGGATTCATTTCTTGAAGGGTTGAAAAATTTAGAAAAAGTTCTCGAAAGCTGTATACAAGAGCGTGTCTCGTTAAGTACGACAAAATGCCATATGATGATGGAAGAGGGTATTGTTCTGGGACATTTTCTCTCAGCTGAAGGAATCCAGATGGACCCAGCAAAGACAAAGGTAATTCATCATTTCCCAACACCCAAAACACCCACGCAGGTACGCAACTTTATTGGTTGTGTTGGTTATTACAGGTGTTTTATAGAAAATTTTGTTAAAGTAGCACATCCACTTTTTCAATTGCTAACAAAGGATTCAGATTTTGTGTGGACAGAGGACTGTGATGCAACCTTTACACAAATTAAGGAATTGGTCTGTAGCGCTCCAATCCTTAGAGGTCCAGACTGGGTATTACCTTTCCATATTCATACAGATGCTTCCCAAACAACGGTTGGTGCAGTATTAGGACAACAAGAGGACAAAATACCATACGCAGTTAACTATGTTAGTAAGAATTTGGCTCCTGCTTAATTAAACTACACAGTGACTGAGAAAGAGTTCCTTGCTGTCATTTACACCATCAATAAATTCTGGCACTACATTACCGGGTGTCCTACCTTTGTGCATACTGATCATTCAACTATCAGGTATTTAATGAATAAACCTATTACCCCTGGTCGTATCACAAGATGGCTCTTGCTACTACAGGAATTTGATATTACTATAGTAGATAAACCAGGGAAGGACAATGTGGTTACAAATTTCTTATCTAGGATAGAACATGAGGGTAAGGATACACCAATTGACGATAATTTCCTAGATGAACATCTTTTTGCAGTATCTGCTAACACTCCGTGGTATGCAGATATTGCTAATTATATTTCTTCAAGGAAGGTGCCTTGTCATCTGTCATATAAAGAGAAAAGGAAGATTATTCACCAGAGTACTCAATATTCATGGATGGTAGGATATCACTTTCATACAGGGGCTGACCAACAGATTCGACATTGTGTGACAGAAGATAATATCTATGAGATAATGAAGGTTTCACATGATGAACCCCGTGGAGGACATTTTGTAGATAAAAGAATAGGTCACAAAGTGCTGCAAAGGGGATATTACTGGCCCTCCATCTTTCATGATGCTCAGGATTATGTTCGAAGGTGTGATAGCTACCAATGGATGGGACAACCTGGAAAAGTAGATGAAATGCCTCTACAACCCCAGATAGTCCTTGAACTGTTTGAGAAATGGGGCATTGATTTTGTTGGACCCTTCAACCCACCTTCTCATTAGAAAGCTTACATCCTGGTCTACATTGATTATGTAACTAAATGGGTGGAAGCCAGAGTGGTCACAAGAGAAACAGAACAAGTAGCGACATACTTTCTTTTTGAAATTTTTTTTGCCCGATATGGTACTCCAAGGGAAATTGTGTTGGATGGAGGATCACAGTTCACATATCACATGATAGGAAAGTTGATGCAGAAATATGGAGTCAAACATAGAGTGACAACCCCCTATCACCCCCAGGCGAACGGGCAAGTAGAAAGCACAAACAAGGTATTGGAAAATATCTTGACAAATACAGTAGCAAGTCATCGCCGAGACTGGGCACAGAAACTTCCAGAAGATTTATGGGCATACAGAACAACATGGCGAAACATAATTGGGTTTTCTCCATTTTAATTAGTCTATGGGAAAATCCCCTTGTTTCCAGTGGAATTTGAGATCAGTACACTCAAGACAGCTCTAGAAGTAGGCCTAGACCCACCAGAAGCACAGAAACACCGACTGGAACAGTTGAATGAGTTGGACGAGATTTGGTTAGTAGATGTCCAGAAGACCACTGCTGTTCAACAGTAGAGAATGAAGTGGCTTGATAAATTTATCAAGAGTAAGGTGTTTCATGTTGGAGATTGGCATTGCTGTATGATTCCCGATTTAAGGATTTCAAAGGCAATCTTTGCACTCACTGGATGGGGCCATATCAAGTGAACGTAGTGTTCGACAATGTAACCGTCAGATTAGTTACAATAGATGAGAATCATACCTCGTTCTTAGTAAACAGATACTGTCTAAAACTATACCACCATCTAGCCTCTAGAGATGCCTTTATCAAATGCCTTTCTGACTCATCTGATTTAATGGTTGTTGGGCTTAAGGACACTCTCACTCTGCCTTAACATATATATATATATATATATATATATATATATATATATAT
>JZKD02S0631982.1:23757-47364 GCA_000966675.3 Picea glauca | reverse complement strand
AGAAATTACTGTTACTCCACTGGTGTGAATTGATTACTTCACTAAGTGTTGTTAGTCCGCAACTACCGTTACTCCTCCGGTGTCATTACTCCGTAACTGTCGCTACTCCGCAATTACCGTTACTCCGCAACTGTCGTTACTCCGCAACTGTCGTTACTCCACAACTGTCGCTACTCTGTTGTCGCCGTTACTCCACCGGTGCCGTTACTTCGCAAATTTTGCTACTCCACCATCGCCGTTGCTCTGTTGGTGATTTTACTCCGCAACTGTCGTTACTCCACCGGTGTCGTTACTCCACAACTGTCGCTACTCTGTCGTCACCGTTACTCCGTCGTCGTCGTTACTCCGCTGTCGCCATTACTCCGCCATTGTTGGTACTCCTTGCTGCCGTTACACCCTGTTGTCTTTACTCCGTCAGACCTTTTGCTGCTACTCCACCATAAGGTAGGTCCCCAGGTACGTCTCCGTTGACTTTTATGGATTTAATTAAAATATTCCAAAAAGACATCAAAACGTGTCGTGGAAGGCCGTACCTAAGATGGGGGGGGAACCATCATAATAAACAATGACATACCATGAAAAAACATTTATGACACATGATCCTCACCAAACAAAATCCAATGATTTCGATACTCTGTAATCATAACTTGATATGTTGAAATGTGTACTCATATGTGCAGAGTCATAATCAGTCACCTCCCCAACACGCTGCATTAAATTTCTGACAGTACCACCAAAATCTATCATCATTTCGAAACATACTAGTGTTGTTTCATCCGCTGTCCCCAAAAGAGATATGAAGTTATTTCAGTTTCCAACGGTTTGGAGCCCTGTCATTTTCCCCTACCAGCTAACTGCATTCGTCATGCTGACTCCACCTCTACAACAATGGGTGGACGAACTGTGTGGCATGAACTTGAAGATACAATGAGAGTTTGGAACAATCAGAAGGTATGGGAGGTCTTGGGGAACGCAGGCTGGAATGTTTACTTTGACAAGTTGAAAGGGTTGAATGAAGAAATTGTGACGGAATTCGCACTCAACTTGAGAGAAGGAAGCTCTCGGGTCCACGGAATTGAAATTCCTATGACAGAGGAAGCCATTGTAGAATTCAATGGATAGCGATGGTTTTCAAGAAGGTCTATCCTTCCAGAGTTTCCCGAAGCCTTTTTACAGGCAGGGGAAAACATTGTGTAGAAGGGTCGAGGATACGACCGAAATTCGTTGCTTCTTCCATGGAAGGAAGTAGCATAGTTCGTCATGAGATATATGACTTGTGAAGGAAGATACTCCACCATATTCAAATACCATCTCTGAATACTAACTCACCTATGATTTCCCCAAGCAGAGGATTTCTCACTGAATGTGCCTTATTTCTTATTGAGAAGCCTTCACCTAATGGCACACTCGGCTCAGGAGTCCTGACAGGTATTGGCGACCATCACCCACCATGGGCTGGTTTAGTTGTTAGTAATGAATGCCAGCAGACAAATCCTGATCCCGTGGGAACTGTTCTGGGATTCCACAGAAGAAGAAGTAGCAACCGCTGTGGCTACTAAGGAAGATGAACTAGAAGCCATAGAGGAGGAAAATGTAGGAGAATATGACTATGTTGACTAGGAGGAACCGAAAGAGATGGAGATGGAAGCTGAAGCATTTGAAGAAGAGACTGCTCCCCAAGAGCAAGCCGAAAACATGGAACCAATGGAAGATGCGGAAGACACATAAAGGCCCATTAGTACCATGATCGAGGCTGTCCCACAAGAACTAGCCTCACCTATGGAACTAGCAGAACAATTTGATAGCATGCAACCACAGAAGAGGGGTCACAACAGACAGAAGCGCGTGAATTTGTTGATATTGTGATCGAGGGTACTCCACGGGAATCTCCTGTCACCATGGAGTTTATGGAGGAGGATAACCAGAATAAAGAAGAGGTCATGACCACCTCAACTATAGAACCCATGGAAGAAGTGCTGGGAGAACTAAGGCATGAGGTTGGTGTCGAACCATAAGAACCAACGCCGACCTCGAGACCGAATATTGAATATCCCTGCCAGTTTTCCTTTTTCTCATTTATTCCAAGAGGAGCAAGGTGAACTCATTCCATTCGACGTACAGAAGAAGATCTCGCCATTCCACCAATTCTATCACAAAAGCCACAACTGTGTGGGGTGGATGATACTCAAATAGATACATTAGTAGGAGAGCATCTCACAAGGGAAACACTGGTCGTGGTGAGCGCACAACAAGAGGAAATAGCTGTAGGTGAAGAGGAGGGACCAATCAAAGCGGTCCCGACGAATGAGCCAATGGAAGAGCCAGGCGATAAGGTCATAAGACTCCCAGTCAAACAAAAACATCAACCACAATTTAAGGAGACAATGAGTCTTAAGATGGAGGTAAGGAAACTAAGGAAACATGTACACAAAATGCAGGAGCGGATGAAGAAATACAAGCAACAAGCTAGAAAGTCCAAGACCATAGGAGTAGAAACAGAGACTCAGACGGACCAGGCAGCCATAACCTCTACTGCTACTCAAACAGACCCAGTTGAGTGATTGTTTGAAGATCGTGAGCATGCTTTAATGATCGAAGTGCAGACTTGGAAATCTACTGTGGCTCAGTATCAAAACGAGATCAGAAGAACTCAGGAACGATCCTCCACAACTATTTTTGAATATGTGGAGCGTATATACATCATGAAATTAAGGCATGCAAAGCAGCAACTCAAGATGGAAAAACTGGAAAAGAAAGTGACAGAGCTGAAAACGGATAAGGAGCAAATGTTTAGTTTGGCTCAAGAGGTGATGGCATGTCGCCCTCCTGCTTCTTGTTATTCTTTATTCTTACATGAACGTTTTCTTCTATTCTGCATGGAGAGCATAAAAAATGAGATTAGTTATAAAATAGAAAATGGTGTACAATTCCTCCAAATAATGAGGCACCATGACGTGCCAACTCAACATTTGATGTGAGAGTTTTACCTGCATGGATATCTATTGTGCCTGGACATAGACTTCAATCCAGTCCCGTATGTGGGAGACATTCATTTAAGGGCCCTCACCTCTTACACTTTCAACTAGATCTGGCAGAAGGATTTTAACACATTTGAATCTAATCAGGTTACAAAGCCGTTTATGGTAAGAGGAGAACTTGAGAGGTCAGTCACCATGTTCAATAAACATAACACCTTTTTGGGAATTGAGGCGAATAGAGACAGAATGTTGAGGACACAAAATTGGTGCCTTGATCTTTGCGTTAAGCAAATAGTCACATTTCATGAAGAGGCCCTTGATTGCTATCAGAAAAGGTGGATGATGACACCTACAGCTGTCCGGAACAGGGAACCTTTTGGGGCACCAAGTTTTGCACGAGTGCTCCCTAGGGTGCCTAGATATGTGGCATGTGTCCGAACAAGTAGGATCTGATGGATGGGACTTCGGTTTCAGTTTCCTACTATTTGGTTGCCAGTAGAAGATTACACTCTAGCGTATATCATCCCAGAATATTGGTGGGAAGATGTCCACCTCTCCGATGGTTTTAAAGTTCCAGGGACAGAGATGGCCAAAGAATATGATCTCGCCCATTTTCAGGAAGCCAACAGTCAGCGAAACCCAGACCTGCGGAGGCGACAAACTGCATGAGGACATGTAGAAGGCTAGTTAGGGGGAGATGTTGGGAACCAAATCGGGCTATGTTTCTGCTGCATTTCCATTACCTTTTTGACCTTTTTACACTTATTTACCTATGTTTACTATGCTAAACCTGTGAGGTAAATACCCCTACCTTGTCTATTGGAATATTTTATTAATGAAGTAAAGTCGCAGAGTTTTGCCTATTCGCAGCAATAAAACAAATGTTTGACCACATCTTATGGAGAATAGGACCACGGCTTCATCCCGTAGAAGATCTGCTCTTCACAGCAACAACCAAGACATAAAGAGTCTACGCAGCTAGAGTCGCAGATCCCTGAACCATCTTGGGCATTTTTTTGATCCCGTCCATCTAGTACTAGTGTCATTCCAAGCAATGTATATTTTTGGGGATACGGTTACCATGTTTTGGGGAAAGAGGTTGTTCTCCCTTTTGATGTATAAAAGACAGTTTATTCCTGTAACTGGGGATGTCCCCATTGAGATTGTAATAACCTTTTTTAGATTTATAAAACACTATCTATTTTGTTGTCTTCATCTTCGTTGTGACCAACGCAACCCTGATCAGAGAGCCAGGCCCACTCTTCTGATTAGGTGCTGCATCTTACTATGTGTGTTAGTTATCAGCTTTATGATTGTTGTTACAATGTGTTATTTATCAGTTTTATGCTCGCTGTTACAATGTTATTTATTAGTTTATGCTTGTTGTTACAGTGTATGATTCTTATGAGTACTTTTCGGAAGTTGTAGTAAATCCAGTTGACAGTAATGTTTTTAATATTAATCGTGAATCCTTGGCTAGAACGAATCGTACTCTTGCCCCTGCATATACCTTGCGCGTTGCCTTGAAAGGATACACACCCAGATTGATAAATTAATGTAGGAAAAGGGTGAATAAATCGTTCATACCTAGACACCAACAGGGGGTAGTCCAAAATTGGCCCTTTGCAACTCAATAAAATGCTTAACTCCAAGATGAAAGGAAGCAAGGGAGGTAGAGAGGGTTTAAGCAATGCCTCTGGGTAGCGTGACACATACGCAGAGGATAGGCTATTTAAGAGCTTGCAATTTCAATGGCTACGACAGACAACAATAATAAGACATAGATACATGCAATGGAGTTTACAGGTATGAAAAAGAGGGGATACAAGGCTATCATGCAAAGATGAATCCCTTACAACTGTGCAAGATCGACAAACCAAAACCTGCAAATTTATTTTAAAAATTAATATGTAGAGGAGGCAACACAGGATACCTGTGGAGTAGACACCTGTTGGAATTTTCGTTGAAATATCAAGATGAAATTGCGAAAATTTTGACCCTCGAATCTACTTCATCATCAAATTGGGTTGCATTGTTGTCACCTGATCAGAACTTGTGAATTTGCGCAGTGCATCACTGTTGAGTTTTTCAAAATTATAAGTTGTTACTAGGGCTCGTAAATGCAAGATATTGAAGGAATATTTAACCAACTCCTGGCACTAAAAACAAGGAACATGACATCAGTTGTGGCAATCATGACTCGTTTTGGAAGTATGATGAACGAGAAAGGCACTACAAAACTGCCTGATGAATGGGCAGCGCTCCAATTCAAAAAATGATTGGACAGGTAAGCAAGGACAATGAGTCATGCCTACGAGGTCATGAGTGAGGATAAAGGTATGTCACATCAGTCTATTCATGGGAGGGATCGACCTAGGGACAAGTCATGAAGGGGGCCAAAAAATAATTCATGAGATAAAATGGTTCTAAGACCAAAAATCAACTTGAGGATCAAACTAGAGCTATGACTCAAAACTTTAATCATCTAAGGGGTCCTACCAAACATAAAATTTAAAGGGATGAAACTTTAAAAATAAAAATAAAATCTAAGGCTTAAAAAAGGATAAAAGAAAACTAAAAGACCCAAGGCAATTTAGTGTGATAACATTGGCTCCACAGGGGATGGCATGCCCCCTGCGCGCTGCCAAGAATGATTAGATTTAGTGCCTTATCCTAGGGCTATGGGGTTAGTTATTGAAACAAAAAAAAATAAAAAAGAAAATGATATTTACAATGACATGAAGAGCCACTGAAGGCTCAAGCAAAGTACTTTTTCAGGAAATGCCCATTGACAAGGCCACCAAAAACCTATTCATTATCCATATTCTGCAACTTGAAAGTGTTATTAGAGAATACCTCAGATATTTTGAAAGGAACGATCCATAAAGCTTCAAATTTACCGTTCTTGCATTTATCTTGCCCCAGTGCATCCCATTTGAGCATTAGATCGCCCAATTGAAAATACTCTTTGTTCACCTTTTTGTTGAAATCCTACTTGATCTTCAGTTGATGGTCATATGCTTTGTCTACAAGCTGCTCTCGGGTCTGCTGCACTTCAACCAGTTGTTGAATCCTTCTGATTATATGATCAGGTTCCCCTTGATAATCGTGGAAGAAGTTTGCCATAGGTAAGGCAAGCTGAGAAGGAAAAATGGCTTCAACTCCATACACCAGTTGGAAAGGGGAAAGTCCTAGAGACCTTTTTACTGTCACTCTGTCAGCCCATAAAGAAAATTTGAGTTTTGAGTCCCATGCCTTTTTGTTATCCTCTAACAAATTTTTAATGATATTTATAATGCTTTTGTTCGAGGATTCAACAAGCCCATTTCTCTGAGGATATTAAGGGGTAGAATGAATCAAAGTGATTCAAAACTATTCACAGAACTGGATCAATGGTTCATCCTTGAAAGATGAAGCATTATCAGTGACGATTCTGTCAGGACACCCAAACTTTGCCATAATGTCTTCAAGGAAACCAATGATCACTTTGTGGGAAGAATTCCTTGTAGGAATAACTTCAATCCATTTAGTAAAGTAATCTATAGTAGTCAAGATCCATCTATGTTGACCACTGGAAGCGGGATGAATTTCCCTGATAAAATCTAGGCCCCACTGTTGGAAGGGTCCTGAAGCTGCCACAGGCTTTAATGGAAATGACTTAAGTTGCTACTTTCTAGAGAACTTCTAACACTTAGCACATGCTCTGATCTTATCACAAACATCATTAAACAAACTGGTCCAGAAGTACCCAGCCCTAAGGATCTTGTATGTCGTGGTTCTCCAATAATGATGCCCCCCACATAAACTGTCGTGGAAATCAGACATAATCTTTTGGGCCTCCTGGGGGTCTAAGCATCTCAAAAGCACTCCTAATGGATCCTTCCAATACAAAATTTGATCAACAAGGCAATACTTTATTGATTTGAGTTTTAAGGCTCTCACCTTGTTCTTTTCCATACCACTTGGAGGCTGTAAATTTTGCAGAAAAAATATAATGTCTTTGTACCAGTTGCAATTTGCCAATGCAGAGATGATCTGAGGACCTTTATCAGTTATCTCAGTGATCCATATTTTATGAGTAGAACAAAATGACTACAGATTATTACTAGATGCTTAACACAGAATAATAGAGATACAATAAAACTAGTTTTCTATTCAATAAGGAAATAAGTTGAAACTGTAAAATGCTGCAGAAAACAAGCTTGCTAGAATGGTGGTGGCTTATCTCTGAGAAGAGATGTGACGGTTGTGCTCATTCACAAGAAGATGATTACAATGAGGCTCTCAAGGCATTTTTACCATAAATAGGAGTTTCAAAAACCCTAAACATCTAAACACCTAACCCTAGGAGATGAAGCGCCAAAAGTCACGTGGGCCCCGTTTGGGTAAGTCAGTGGATCAACTTCCCAGGGTCGTAACTTTTGCATACGATCTCCGTTTTAGGTGTATGATAGCCCATTGGAAAGATCTATCCGAGGAATACAACAGTTGCACATAATTTGATGATGAAATTTTGCGACCGCAACATACCCCAAAAAACATCGTTTAGGGCCTCAAAACGGCTCCGGAAGTTCAGGACCCAAAAAACTGCTAAAAATAGTAAATTATCAAAATTGCTAGAAAGATGTTTTGAGCTAGCTAAAAAAGGTGGATGGCCACCGATATCCAACTGGATCACTCAACCTGCTAATTTTCTGAACATGAGTGGATGAAATTCACCCCAAATGCTGAGCAATTTGATTCAACCAAGAACTTGGCTAAACCCTGACCTTTAACCAATTTGGTGGGCTTAATCTCCAAATCAAATTCAAGTAATTTAGCAATCCACTTGCTCCTTTTTCTGTCTATATCAGGTTGGATAATAATTTCTTTTACAACAGTTGATGGGACATACACAATAACTCTTGAATGAAGAACATAAACTCTGAAGGAATTAAGAGCTTTAACCAATGCATAGGCTTGCTTATCCATGATGTCATATTTTAATTCAACATCTCTCAATGTCCTTCTAAAATAGGCAATGGGATTCTATAAGCCTTCAATGTTGTTTTGCAATAGGACTACTACTACTGTATCAAAAGAGGCAAAAGAAAAAATAAGAAAGTCCTTGGAGTAGTCTGGGATGACAAGAACTAGGGCTTCAGTCAAGGCTTTCTTTATCTGATCAAAAGAATCACGGGACTCAATAGTCCATTTGATTTCACTACCCTTCCTGAGCATGGTTGTGATATGCTTAACCAACTCAACAAAATCTGACACAAATCTTCTCAAAAAATTATTTTTTCCCAGAAAAGATTGAACCACTTTTTTGGATCTAGGAAGTGAAAATGTTTGTATAGCTTCAACCCTTCTAGAATCAATCCTTACCCCTTCAGCTGACACGATATGTCCCAACAATTTTCCCTCCTTCATGGAAAACAATGATTTTTTCGGATTCAAGGAGAGGCCACATTTTTTGCATTTCAAGAAAATTTTTCTTAAGTGATCACAGTGTTCTTTATCAAACCGAGAGTACACTATTATGTCATCTAAATAGATAATGACAAACTTATCCTTCTCCCCAATAAATTCTATGTCCATAGCTCGTTGAAAATTTTCCCCTGCGTTCATCAAACCAAAGGGCATCTTGGCATACATAAATGTACCTCAAGGAGTGGTAAAGGAAGTCTTCTGCCTGTCTTCTGGAAAAATAGACACCTGATTGTATCTGGAAAATCCATCAACCATAGACATCCTGGCTGCTCCTGCCACCTTCTGTAGTATGTGCTCCATCTTGGGTAAATGGTAACTATCCTTTTTTGATCTTTTGTTCAGATTTCAGAAATCAACGCAAAGTCTGATTTCTCCATTATTTTTTCTTACTGGGACCAAATTGGCCACCCATTCAGAATACCTCAAAGGAATGATAATTTTTTCATCTAAAATATTTTTTACCTCTTTCTCCATGTCATACAACAACATAGGATTGTTTCTCCTCAACTTTTTCTTGAAGGTTTTGGTGTCTTCTTTTAATGGAATTCTTTGCTCTATAATGCTTTTGTCATAAGTTATGAGATCTTCATAAGTCCAAGAAAATACACCAGCAAATTCCTTCAACAACTTAGTATATTCTGCCCTCTGCTCTTTTGATAGGCTTCTTGACAATTTGACGTGTTTCAGATTCTTTTCAGTGCCCAAATTGCACTCATTTATATCAACATCTTCAACAAATACCTTCCCTTTCACTGCCACCTCATTCCCATCAAATAATATTTCCAAAGGAACTAGTCCTTTTGGAATATGATTGATAGGTAGCTACACAATATGATGATTAACAATTTTATTGAGGAAAACACCAGCATGAGGAGTAATTTTTGAATCACGGTCCTGATCAATGTGTAATGCAGAAAACTCATCAACAGTCTCCAGGAATTTTTTAAGTTCTAAATCATCTTCGAACACCTTCAATATTTTACATTGTCCGGTATAGAAGGCCTGTACTTGACTTCTACATCATACTTGATCTTGGGTGGTATAGGAATTCTGAAGTTGCTTGCTGATACAACCAAATAATCAGCCATGATATTCTCTTCTCTAGAAATGAATGATATGTTAAAAGCAGAGAAAAAACTGTCCACCAAATACCACACTTCATTTATGTAAGATCTAAGCCTAGGGTGCTTTGTTTGATAAACATTTTTAATCTGATGGACTATCAATTCAACATCCCCAAATACTGATAGCTCTTCTATCCCCATGTCTTTAGCTTCCCTCAACCCCAAGACAAGAGCCTCATACTCTACCACATTATTAGTAGTCTCAAATTCTAGTTTGTATGACAAATACATAGTTTCTTGAGTTGGTGAGACAAAGATCACCCCAGCACCAACACCTTCCTTGGAAGAGGCTCCATCAAATAACATCTTCCAGACAGAAGTGGTTAGAAAATGTTACTCAGAAAAAGTAATGGATTGTTTTCTAATTTCTAGAGGGGCTTCAGGAGCATCAGTGAGTTGCAAAATGCTAGATCCCAGATCTGTATCAAAAGAAAAAACAAGGTGATTTGTGGGGTTTTCTTCATCACTAATGATGTAAGCCAATTGAGCTTCCCTGTAAAGTATTCTATTCTCTCCCCCAAAAACGAGAATAGTAGCCTAAGAGAGATCCATCTCCAAGGTTCCCCCAAGTCTTTTTATCCAGGATCTTGACAAGAGCATGCCAAAATTGGGGGGAACATCGACAACTACGATATCCATAAGTATACTCTTCATGGGAAACTGAAATAAGGTCACCACCATATCCTTAATGACTCCAAGACACTTGACTTTTTTGGAGTCAAAAAAATATAAGTCATGATAAGTCTTTGTGATTTCTAACCCAAGTTCATCCATAACATATTTTGGCATAAGATTATGGGATGCCCTTGAATCCATGAGACAATTGTGTAGCACCTTATCATGTATATTCAGTGAATTATAGAAAGGTGGTGATGAATCATATCTGTCTTCTATCAAAGGACCTAAAATCACTGTTGGTTTTTCATCTTGCAGATTTATGGAATCAATGGCATTTGGAGATGATTCAGACTCTAGCATTTTGGATAAATATTTTTTAAAATCCTCATTTTTTATCAATTCCAAAAAAGGTACATGGATCTTTATTTTCTGGATCTCATTCTCAAAACTGAAGGAAGAAGAAGGTTTCAAGGTTTCTTTGGTTTCAGAGAAAGGATTTCTGATCAGAACTTGTGGGCTTTGAGAGTTTTTTTCCTTACTTCTCACTGTCACAACCTTGGCAGAATCTTGTTTTTGAGCAGGCTGATTAGGGGCATCAGTTTTTTCTTCATCTCAGTGGAAAGATATTTTACTAATTTGGTCAGCTCATCTACTTGAGAATGGACAACAGAGGAATCAGAAGTTGAAGATTCAGCTCTACTTTTTCTCCTATCCCTATCAAATTTACCCCTGAGCTTATCTGATGCCACTATATTGGATTCTACCTCTAAGGCAACATATTTCATATGAACTAAGGAAGGTGACCTTATTTCTCTCAACAGGAGGAAGAATTTGGGGTCAAATGCACTGGCATAAGTGATTTTTGCAGAAGTTTTAGTGGGTTTTATCTCATCAGGGATCTTGCTGTACATTTTACTGAATCTTTTAGAAAAGTCAGAGACAAACTCTCCTTCTTTCCTTTTTAGGGATCTGAATTCGGTGATGTAGTACATAAAATCCTTTTTCCCCCCCTAGTGCCTTAAGAAGTCTTCATCCAATGCTTCAATACCAGTAATGGATCCAGGGGCTAGACCCCTAAACCACTTCCTAGCCTCACCAAAAAGGCTTTGGACAAAAACCCTCATCCACACATCCTCATTTTCAATATTTTGGTTATATGGATAGCTATAGAAAGAAGCAAGATTTTCCTCAACTGTTATATCTTCTTCTCCAGTAAACTTGGGCATGTATTTCAAATAATATTAAGGAGGGAGAGCATTCACTGGCTGGGGTAAGACTAGAGGAGCGTATCTTGTAGCCACTATGGCATCCATCCTATTTGTAGGGGGGTTAACAACTGCCATTTGATTTTGGATTCTTGGTGAACAAGAAGGAGAAGGAGACTTGATTGTGTGAAGATTAGGAGAGGAATAAAAGTATGAAGGGGGGGTTTCAGTTTTCATAGAAGAGGGTTGAGTCTTGGAAGAAGATGGTAAGGTCTTAAAAGGGGATGAAGTTTCCACTTCTTTGGTAGCAAAATTTTTAACAGAAAGAGGTGTAGCTAAGCCTAAAGTAGGGAAATCTTCAAAACTATCAATACTTAAACATTTTTCAATATCAGGGGAGGAGAAAATGTTCATTTTTTCTTCTTTCAATTCAGATTCAAAGGAAGAGTATTCAACATGAAACTCTTCAAAATCAAGTTTCTTAGATACTTCAACAGAAGGTAAAGAAAGCTTACTTGATAAAATAGCTGGAGTATCAAGAGTGGAATCGGGAAACTGACCAGAAGCACTTGTAGCAACACAAAATATTTTCAGAGAAGATTTTCCCTTCTTGATTATTTTCTTTGGGTCAGCCTCACTTGGAACCAAAGGCAGCTGTGGATTTTATCTTGTATGTCTACCTTTAGGTGCCAAAGATGAATCAATGGAGTCGCCAGGTGCAAGATGCAATATTCAA
This sequence comes from Picea glauca, assembly GCA_000966675.3. NCBI lineage: Eukaryota > Viridiplantae > Streptophyta > Pinopsida > Pinales > Pinaceae > Picea > Picea glauca. The sequence continues at coordinate 35,231 of JZKD02S0631982.1, read as the reverse complement.
GATACTGATTTCTAATGCACCTTCAAATTGTTCAATCCCAGGGAAATGTCTTCAAATTGTTCCCCGACAATGACGCCAAGAATGTTAGCACTAGGAATCACCTTCAGATTGCATGGAAGGAAAGCCCAGTACCCATCAGGTTTATATGTGAATGTAAGAGTGCTTGTAGGGTCAAATGGAAAATGACTCAAAATGATAATGTTCCAACTCAGATAACAAGGCTAGCATGCACCAACAATCAAGATCTTGGCTAACTTCAATTAGTAATTGGGAGTAAATATGAATATGAGTAAGACTTGAAAGAGAGGAATGTAGGGGCTTCTATAAACATCAAGTCTACAAAAGGATAAGGAAGAAATTTTCTTAATACAAGATCTTCTTGAACTTAGAAACTGTGGAAGCTAAATAAACATCATGATAATAATATGATCAAACATCCATCATAACATCACCACAATCATTCATGTGAATCATTCAAAGAATGAACATTTAGCACCAGAAGCAAATAAGCTGAAAGAGAAGCTGATTTCTATCAGTCAAAATGTCTTAAGTCTAGTACATTGCCAGATCACAGTCACTTCATCAAAATATTACAGTCTAAGGGAGTATTTCTCAACCACCCGAACCTACTAAATCATTTCAACTATCTATTTATAACAAAAAGGGAGGCAACAGATGGAGGTACGAGTTGGCCTTCTTCCCTCAAAAGTATCTAGGAATTTATTTAATCTAACAACTTGATTAACCAACTATGCTATAAAATAGGAAAATGTTGGTGACTAATCCAACCAAACTTTAAACTGATTTGATTCCCTTTGCTGCGCAGCTCCCTGTTGCCATGTGTCTTTCAGGAGCATGTGGTTGTCCTCGTGATGCCAGCTACTTCTTCTACAATTTTCTCCATCATCATCCATCCAAAACGTTGTTGGCCTGACCTTCCTGGATCCCTGGTGTCTGTTGGTAGGTTCTTTAGGTAGAATCTTGAGTAGCGTATTTCCCAACTGGACAAATAGAAAAGTTAGCACATTTAGGTAGTGCCACTGTGTTGCGTATGTGTACAAAACTTTGTTCTCTATGAAATATTAGGTAGTGCCTTTATGTAGCACCATTGTGCTATGCCTGTATGCAGACTCTGTTCTCTGTCAAATATTAGGTAGCTCCTTTAAATTGCACCATTGTGTTGCGTCTGTGTGGAGGTTTATTCTCTGCCGGATATTAGGTAGCACCACTTATGCTGTGTCTGTGTGTAGGTTTAGGTAGCATTGCTAAAAATGTAGCGCCTCCAATCTTGAATGTGTGTAGAGAAAGTGGTGATGTTTCATAATGTCAAACCCATTGTACTTAGGTGTCTTGGTAGTACAGTAGGTAGTGAATTTTTCCACTAAGGGAGTTGTCACTTGGCAAAAACCAAAAACTCTGATAGTTAAATGCTTAGAAGCCTGTATTGATGGCAGAGGTAATATGCAGAGGAGGCAACATGGGATACCTGTGGAGTAGACACGTATTGGAATCTTCAACGAAATCTCAAGATGAAATTGCTAAAATTTTGGCCCTCGAATCTATTTCAACATCAAATTGGGTTGCATTTTTGTCTCCTGATCAGAACTTGTGAATTTGCACAACGCATCACTGTTGATTTTTTCAAAATTATAAATCGTTACCAGGGATCGTAAATGAAAGATATTGAAGGAATATTTAACCAACTCCTGGCATTGAAAACAAGTAACATGACATCAGTCGTGGCAATCATGACTCGTGGTGGAAGTATGATGAACGAGAAAGGCGCTACGAAATTGCCTGATGAGTGGGCAACGCTCCAATTCAAAAAATGATTGGACAGGTAAGAAAGGACAATGAGGCATGCCTATGAGGTCATGAGTGAGGACAAAGTTATGTCACATCAGTCTAGTCATGGGAGCTATCGACCTAGGGACAAGTCATGAAGGGGACCAAAAAATAAGTCATGAGCTAAAATGGTTCTAAGACCAAAAATCAATTTGAGGATCAAACTAGAGCTATGACTCAAAACTTTAGTCATGTAAGGGGTCCTACGAAACATAAAATTTAAAGGGATGAAACTTTTAAAAAAAATTTAAAATCTAAGGCTTAAAAAAGGATAAAAGCAAACTAAAAGACCCAAGGCAATTTAGTGTGATAACAACAGTGATGAACCTGCAATCTGCAAAAATTCGTTCTAGGTTCCTGGACCCACTTTTTAGTCCAAAAATTCTTTCTACGCATAGGAATACCATATATTTCACTATTTCTATCAAATCTATTTAGATCAAATCTTCCTTCTTCTAGTTGTGACCTAGTTTTCAGACTAGGACAAAATCTATCAAACATACCTAGATTCATACTTTCGAAGAAAACATTTCCACTTATCTTACCTTTATCATAGCATAAAGCTTCAAGATCTTACATCTTCCTTCAGATCGAGCTTCATTCTCTTAGCAAAGAGCTTCATAATTCAAGTAGAATACTGCGCACTACAGTAATAGATCTACGCTCAGAGCTTTCTCTTTTCTTCAGTTCCCAACAATGACAGTTTTAGGTCCCAGCAACAGAACCATTTGTTGGCACATGGGAAAACCTAGGGTTCAACGCTTCAACAATGCACCAACAAAACCCTAACTACCAGCCCTTTCGGCAACACCTGCGAAGTAGATGCAGTCTCACCCGAGGTAGAGGCAGGGGGGTTGCATGACTCAAGTTTCTACAACCTAGCTGGGACACAGATCTATGATCATGATACTTAACATAGCACTTATCCAATAACATTCATCAATTTCTAATTATTATTCACATCGCAGATTAACCCTAATTGTAGATCAACGTAGTAGTAACCAAGATTTAAGCACATCTAATCATTTAGCACATAGCATCAGAGAAGATCTAACATTCATTCATGTATAAAGCACTAATCATCAATGAATCAATCTATCAGACATCAATATTAAGAAGATAAACACATAAACACCATGAATAACACTGCACAAAGCACAATAAAATAGGATATACGTGGTTCACCCCAGTGTGGGGCTACGTCCACCAAATATTCTCTTATTTATTAGTCTCTTTCAATAACCTTACAGGCACCCAACTATAGAGCCAACTCCGCACAAGACAAGATATCTGCGCACATCTCGCCAGATGTTGCTTCCCCGAATTAGGTCAAAGAACAAAGCCTTACACAGACTGTCCACAAAACACTTACATAACACTTGAAATTAGCTCTGCAAGCCTTAATATATTTGTGCACTAAGCCAACTACTCATGCACTAAGCCACCCCTTCAACTGATCTCACTCTAAGTCATATCTACTTATTTATACATTACAAAAGGGGCCTAAACATGGGTGAACCCATGGGACGATATCCCATATCCATTACATATACCCTAAAAGTCCAAAAATCCTGCAAAATGGGCGAGATCCCACGATCTCCGCTTCACCTGGGCGCTCCATCTTCGACCAGCCTGTCAGAGTCCCAAAAATGGTCAAACACGACCAACGTTCCACAAAACTTGGTTGAGGGCCAACATTCCATGATCTCTATTAAAAGAGCATGGAGGGTCCTTTGTTGATGATCGATTGTGAGAAACTCTATTGTAAAATATCTTTGCAATCTTTTTCTTTTGCATTAATAAACTGCTCCAAGTGGTCGTGTTGGCTAGGCTGTGGATGTTTTCCCGTAGGGGTTTTACCATGTCAAAACATCAATGTGTTGATATTTGATTTGGTTGTGTGAGTGGTTACTGAAGGTGTCTGTCTTCTATTGGAATACCTGTGTTGTCGAACATGGTATCATAGCTTGTTTGAAGACTCGCTACTATTGTAGATCGAGATCGTGAAGCTGATTTGTCTCATCTCCGTTTTCTACCATTTTCATACATTTCTAGGCTGAGAGGACTGCTCCATTGCATCCATAACACTCGTTTCCGTTAGGAATGCTTTTCGTTTCACTCGAAAAGGTTTCCGTTTTTCCAATATACAACCATTTCAGTTAGATCGAGGTATAAAGCCTCAATACACCCTTTTTTAATTTTTTGCAGAGTATTATTTCATTTTTATATTGTTTGTTTCTAGGTTGCTACTCTTTTAGATTCGTGTATTCTCTTTTCTCCACACCCTATTCGATCTTGGAAAATCAGAAATAGATAGGGAAAATCCCATTTTCCAAGTAAGCTAACCGAGATCTAACCCGTGTTATCATTGAGAAGAAAAAAAAGATCTTGTGTGAAAAGAGTTTTTTTTTAGCACACTCTCCAAGGCCATCAACAACAAAAACAACAATCTTCCTGCTAAAAAATACAATATGCTTTGCTAGCCTACTTGGTTAAAAGTTTTCTAATTAAGTAAGAGGTCTTGAGTTCAAGTCTCTCTTTTTGTTACTTTTTTTGAAAAAGTTCATGCTCCATTGTAAAGTGTATTTCACTTAAAGTATACAAATGAATCATTATAAGTACCTTTAATATTTTATTTTAGAGTTATTTATTTTTCATGCAACTTTCTTTTATAAAGTAACTTCATTGTAAAAGTGATCCCCACTTCTTTTTATAAAAGTGGGTCACTTCATAAAGCAACTTAAACCACCACATGGTCCTTTGGTTACCGTTTATGCATTTTTTTAAAAGGGCATAACTTTCACATCCAAATTCCATTTTCAGTGTCATTTTTTTAAAACCGCCTAATTTTTTGAAATATTTATGTTTATATCATCATTTTTAGTTTTTAAATCCATATTATCTACATATTTAATATGGCTTCTTCCAGTAATCTTTTTCTTACCAACATCAACTACTTCTAATGGAAATCCCATATGGAGGATTTATTAAGAAGTAAAGGCTTGTGCCAAATTACCTTGGGAAAGGAAAAATAACCCACTGATGTTGATAAGAAAGTAAAATGGGATAATAGGAGTGACGAAGCACGTGGACTGATTGGAATCTCCATCTCTCCTAATTTAAGGTTCTGCCTTAAAGAAATTGATGACCCCGATGAAGCTTGGGAAAATATTGAATCTATGTTTGCTAAACACAATATTATTCAAGAACATCAGTTAGAAAATCAAATACTGACTTTAATTCCAAATTATTTTTCTTGCATTGAGGATTATCTATCTAAGTTTAAAACACTCAAAATTTTATGTGAAGAATGTGAGATAAAGCTGGAGGAAGATCATTGCATCTATATTATTCTTTCTAAGCTAGGTAGTGCATATTCTGTGTTTGTATCGACCTTTTATGCCATGAGAGAGGCTCTAGGGAAATCTTATCAAAAACCCACTCTTTAGTCCTTTTTTGATTCTTTGACTAGAGAGCAAGATAAGCTTGTACAACTTGGACTGTTCAGCACTGCAGGTACCTCCAACAAACCCTTAGTCACTGAGAAGAACATAAACCCAAGAATCCCAGGAAGCAACATCCTCACCAAAAAAATAGGCAACATAAGGGTCCCAAACCTACTCAGACAACTTCAACTCCTAATGTCGACAAAGGAGCAAAATAAAAAAATAAGAATACTGACAGACATTGCAACTTTTGTGATAAAGATGGTCATTATGACTCCAAATGTTTCAAGAAGATGGAAGCTTTAGATGGAACAAGTAAGAAGCACAACATCAATATTGATTCTACTTCTTCTTATTCTTGTCATGGACATGAACTTTCTACTTCTTTTTTCTCCTTCAATGCAACTTCTACTTCTTCTTCTGATGAGTGGCTCATTGATTCTGGAGAATCTTATCATATGGCTAAGGATACAGACATATTTTCTTCTCTAAATGAATGCAACACCAAGAAAATATTTGTTGGTGATGATATATCTCTTAGTGTTGTAGGATTTAGAACAATTCAAGTAGATAATGTTCATTTCAGTGATGTATTATGTGTTCCAAGTCTTTCTTGTAACCTTCTATCAGTATATCAAATCACTCATTCAGTTGAAGGTAAAACTGTAGAGTTTTCACCTCGCCAAGTTGTAATCAAGGATCTAAAAGATCCTAAGTATGTTCTTGCAACTGGAAGTGTTGATGATATTACCAGGTTGTACAAGTTTGACAACTTTGGGTCATCATCTTTTCCATCATTTTTTGTTTCTCATAGTGATTACTTGAACAAACTTTGGCATGAGCGGTTTGGTCATCTAAACTATCGCTCATTGTAGAAACTATGTAATCAAGAAATGATGAATGGTATTCCTCTTGTTTCATGTAGAGATGGTGTTTGTGCTGGTTGTGTTCTCAAAAAACATAATCGAGACAATTTTGATAAACGTGCCTCTTGGCATGCCTCGGGCCCTTTGTAGCTTGTTTACAGTGACTTGTGTGGTTCGCTTTCTTCTCCTTCTTTTTCTGGATGCAAGTGTTTCTTAACTTTTATTGATGAATTTTCCAAACGTACTTGGGTTTACTTCTTAAAACTTAAGACATAAGTTTTTGGCCTACAAGTCCCTTGTAGAAAAGCAATATGGACATCAAATTCAAAGGTTAAAACAAAATAATGGTGGTGAATATGTGAACAATAATTTTACAAGTTACTGCACTACACATGACATCCAAATGCAACACACTATTCCATATACACCACAACAAAATGGTGTTGCTGAGAGAAAGAACCACACATTAAAAGAAATGGCTAGTTGTATGATCCAATCTAAGGGATTAAGTCTAAAGTATTGGGAGGAAGCCATCAATTGTACAAATTGCATATTAAATCACACTCGCGCAAAGGATCTTAAAAATATAAAACTGTAAGAAGCTTGGACTAAAATTAAACCAGATGAAAGTCACTTCCGTGTATTTGGCAGTATAGCATGGGCTTACATTCCTGATGATAAAAATAAAGCATTTCATCCTAAGAGTGAGAAGTGTATATTTGTTGGTTTTTCTGAATTTGTCAAAGGTTATATACCTATTCAACCACATTGTAATGAAATAATTATTAGAATAGATGTTAAATTTGATGAAATTATCTTGGCCTACGAGTCTAATACGACGATTGTGATTTCTTCAACCTGTGAGCCATCATCGACGTTTGTTCCTTCTTATGTTCCTATTATAGTTTCTTCTTCAGATGATGACAGTGAGGATGAAAATCCACCTCCTCTTGCTCAACTTCCTCTATATGTGTCCTTTGAACCTAAACCAACACCAACTCCATCACTTCCTAGATGGGTTCGTTCAACACGAGAAGCAACTGGTGATCTTGTCGGTGATTCGTCATATCAACGTCAGACACATTCATAGTTCCATCGAGCCTCTTCTCTTTTTGATCAATTTTCAAAGACTCATGATCCAGAGACATCTACAGAAGCTTTAGGTTATCCAAATTGGGATACAACAATGAATGAAGAGTATCGTTCTTTAATGGAAAATGATACTTGAGATCTTGTACCTCTTACAAAAGGAAGAAAAATTGTCAGATGTAAATGTTTCTATAGAAATAAGTATGCATCAGATGGAAGTGTTGAAAGACACAAGGCTCGGTTAGTTGCCAAAGGATTTTCCCAAGTTGAAGGAATTTACTACAATGAAACATTTTCCCCTGTAGCCAAAATGAATTCCATCCGCCTTGTTCTTGTCCTTGCTACCTCACGTAAATGGGAGGTCCATCAGATGGATGTTAAATCCGCCTTCTTGCATGGAGATTTGCAAGAATAAATCTACATGGAACAACCTATTGGCTATGTCTAGAATGACTCTAGCCTTGTTTATCGCCTTAAGAAATCTCTTTATGGTCTTAAGCAAGCTCCCCGAGCTTGGTATGCCAAAATGGACAACTTTCTTATTGATACCAGATTCTCTAGATGCCATTTTGATCCTAATGTCTATACCAAGAAAGTAGGAATCCATCTCATAATCCTTTTCCTTTATGTTGATGAATGTATCCTTACTGGTAGTGACTTAAAACTTTTAAACCATGCGAAAATCATCCTTAAGAAGAAATTTGAAATGGAAGACTTAGGATTTTTGTACTATTTCCTTGGTCTCCAAGTTTTGCAAACCAATGAAGTAATTTTTCTTTCCTAGTATAATTATGTTTGTGACCTTCTTCATCACTTTCACATGGAATATTGTAAACCAACCCCTTCTCCCTTCCAATTTGGAGTCAATCTTGTTGGAACCTGTACTTCTCCTGAAGTTGATGCCACCTTGTACCGTTAGTTAGTTGGTATCCTCTTATACTTGACTCATACCCATCCTGATATTTCCTTTTATGTTGGTCTTGTTTCCTGATATATGCAAACACCCCATGAAATCCATTAAAAATAAACTAAAATGATACTTCTCTATGTCTGTGGTACAGTTCAGTTGAGGATACATTACAGTTCAGGGGGACTCCTTTATTGGTTGGTTTCAGATTTCCAACAAGCTATCACACGACTAAAACGGAGATCGTATGCAAAAGTTACGACCCCGGGAAGTTGATGTACTCACTTACCCAAACGGGGCCCACATGACTTTTGGCGCTTCATCTCCTAGGGTTAGGTTTTTGGATGTCTATGGTTTTTGTCATTCTTGTTTATTGTAAAAAGGCCTTCATAGCCTCATTGTAATCATCTTCTTGCGAATGCGAGTAGCCGTCACATCTCTTATCAGAGATAAGATGCCACCATTCTAGCGAGTCTTTCACTTTGTATTTTTACAGTCTTTGTACATTTCTTTCATTAATAGAAATCATGTATTACTGTATATCTATTTTTATGGTTGCATATCTGATACATTTCTTTTATATTACTGAATATATGTGATATCTCTGTTCATTTTCTTATTATATCTCCGATCTCATTTCATGCCGAAAATAATCCGGATCAATGGTATCAGAGCAGGCTGCTCTTAATCATTTTTTCAGTGCATGTCCCCGACAAGGTCCGATTATAGCAAGTTGGGTCTGGAGCTTGTCTCTCTTGAAGACAATCTCTCTCACACACCCAAGAAACCCTCAATGGTGGAAGAAAAGAAAAACGACGGAGCAGACGATCCTATCAATTTGTTGCTTGAGAAAGCTCTCACGCGACAGAGGGACGAAATGGTGGAGAATTTTTCCCACATCCTTCAACGCCTGCTGATAGCATCAGGCTCATATTCATCAAGTGGCCACTTTGGAGGCACCTCGCCTTTCAAGGTAGAAGTTAATTTTGATATTCCTGTATTTGAAGGACAGATAGATGCAGAAGCCTTAGAAAAATGGTTAACTCTGCTGGAAGGATATTTCTATGTTCACAATTTTTTTGACAAAGAAAAGATCACCTTCACACTCCTTAAAACTCTCCCTCATGTCAAACATTGGTGGGAAACTTACTGGGAGAAAAGTTCCACAGAGGAGTCTAGAATATATGGGACCGATCCCACTTGGGATTTTTTTGTGGATGTGGTAAAAGAACAGTATTACCCTGTTGGAAACTATGAGGACCAATACATGAGATGGACCACACTGCGGCAAGAGAGGGGCCAAGCAGTTATGGAGTTCACCAATACCTTCCATACCTTGTGCACCAAGTTGGGTATCAAAGACTCCGAGCGACATTTGGTTCTGAAATACCATGGGGCTCTACACAGATACATCCGGACTGAAATGGATTTTCTGGACATCTCATCACTCGGTGCTACTTATCGATATGCTGTTAAAATTGAGCAGAAATTTAAGCAGCAGAACAAACGGTAATTCGGGTCTGCAAATCCACAACAACCAAAGTATGACAAAGAAGGCCCTAACAAACAATTTCCCGAAAACCAGTCTAGGACACAGGAAAAGAAGGGTCACGGGAAGTCAAAGAAGGACACCACAAAATGGTGTGATTTCCACAAAATCCCCTGGCACAACACCGATGAATGTCGCTCAAAACAATCACTGGTGGCCAAGATCAAAGACAAGGACTGATTCTGAATATGATTATGAAAATACTGGTAAAGGACAGATCATTGACGCAGACCCCACTGCTATTGTTGCGACCACAACTATTCAACCAGAAGAACCAACAGATCCTGAAGAGGGGGAGTGCCTTTTTCATTCACAGATGTGGGTGAAGGGGAGCCTGCTACATTTTATTGTTGATAGCGGAAGCCAAAAAAACCTCATCTCAGCATAGGTCATCAAACAGTTGGGATTATCGACAACACCACACTTGCAACCATACAACATCGGGTGGCGTCGGCAAGGACGAGATCTCCATGTCAACCAACAGTGCCAATTGTCATACAGCATCCAACCCTTCAAGGATGAGGTGTTATGTGATGTTTCTCCACTAGATGTCTGTGATGTTCTCTTGGGCCAACCATATATGTGGAGACTCCATGTTTTTTATGAGTCTCAACCCCGTAGTGTCATTGTTACTTTGGGGGGTCATCTCTACAGAATACTAGAGGTATTTCTGACTACTGTTCCACCTAAAAAGTGTCGCATGGTAGTATCTCATACTACCAAATTCAACTTCTTCACAATCTATTCAAAAGGAGAACAAAAGGACACTGCAACCACTACAGCCTTGCCCCAAGCACATTCTATCCAACATAAGCAGGTCGACAAGGCTGAAACAAAGTGCAAAGATTCCTTCTACACATCGTCCTCTCATGTATCTCAACTTGTTGAACAACCTCAACCTCAACAGGTTCGTGACAAATTTCCACAAACCGAGCAGCGCGACATCTCCAACAAGACAAGCAACTCACCAAGATGCAGATTCAACAAATGCTTTTCCCTCTCCCTCGGGAACTCAACGAAATGGAGACCATTACTTCCTAAGGAGGGAATATTGATCCAAGTGGATATCAGTGGCCACCCACCTTTCCCAAATGTCTCAAAATAGTTTTCTATCAATTTTGGCAATTTACTATTTTTAGCAGGTTTTAACTTCCGGGGCCATTTTGAGGGCCCAAATAAATGTTTTTTGAGATCAAGGTTCTCAATGATAACCAAAGGCATGATTGAGCCCCCAAAATGAATCTTATCGATGATACCTTTCCAACAAGCTATCACATGCCTAAAACAGAGATCGTATGCAAATGTTACGACCCCGGGAAGTTGATGTACTCACTTACCCAAACGGGGCCCACATGACTTTTGGTGCTTCATCTCCTAGGGTTAGGTTTTTGGATGTCTAGGGTTTTTGGAATTCTTGATTATTGTAAAAAGGATTTCAGAGCCTCATTGTAATCATCTTCTTGCGAATGCGAGTAGTCGTCACATCTCTTCTCAGAGATAAGCTGCCACCATTCTAGCTAGTCTTTAACTCTGTATTTTTACAGTCTCTGTACATTTCTTTCATTAATAGAAATCATGTATTACTATATATATTTGTTTATGGTTATGTTAGCGATATTTCTGGTAAGGGGGGTAAAATGAAAAGGAATGGGTAAATAACCCACTTGTCCTAAGTTCGGGATGCAAATGCGTCCGTGTTTAAATGGAAATCAATTTTGGACGACAGGATTTCGCGCGCCCGGATCAACGACGCGCATCGGATTCCGGAGCCC
>JZKD02S0631981.1:959898-985621 GCA_000966675.3 Picea glauca | reverse complement strand
ATTTGTTTCTTTATTTAAATTAAATTAAGTATTAATAATATGATTTTATCTTAGTATAATTTAATTTAATATTTTTATTTATTTATTTTTATTAAAATTCACTTTAATGTATATTTTCCATTTTTATTAAATGATAATGATAATATACTTATTAAAATTTATTAAATTGTACTGATAATATACTTACTACAACCTTATTGGATCTTCCTTTTGTTATATTTTAATAATAACATAAAAAAATAAATTTTATTTAATATTTGTTTTTATAAATTTTTAATATTATATATTTTTTAGCTCTTATCTAGTAATCAAATGATAAAGTTAATAAGTTGACAAGAATTTTATCGGAAGTCATAGTACTTTGGCTTCAATGATTTTGACACATTTTTTGATGAAAATTATTAAAGAAAACTTTGTCCAATTTTTATATTTTTTTATTTTTCCATAAAATTTCTAGCGGGAAACTCACCGGATACTTCCCCACTTAGTGGATGATATGGGATGCTAAACCACGACACATTAACTCATTCCAACTAAAAAGTAATTTTAATTATATTTTAAATCTATAGCATTCCAATTTTCATTGCCTTAAAATACATTTGTTTGTTTTTGTTGAATCAAAATATTATTTCTTCTATTAAATAGATTAATAATATAAAATCATTTCCAAAATGACCCACTATGAAGTAATTATCATGGATTTGTTTTTAATATATGGAGGTAGTGATATTTTAAAATATTAAATATTTAGTGTCTCAATAAAATTTATCATATCAAAGGGGAATATATTTTTTTTTAATATCTAAAAGTATTGGTACTATAAATTATTAAATATTTAGTGTATGAAGAATATTTATCATATCAAGGATGATCTCGCCAAGATCTTCTCCAAGGTGTGGTTTATGTGTGGTTAACTATTGTCAAATGAAAATGTGACAAGTAAGCTTCTTTGAAATTTAGATGTCCAACTCAACCATTATGGTTGAACAAAACTTTTGAAATTCTATTGGTTATTGAATTTCTAACTCATCAATCGTATTTTTCTTATAAGGCTTATTTTAGCCCAAAAATTTCTCTTCAGATTTTGTCACTATAGACATACGCAAACAAAATGAGTAAAAGTTTTTTGCAAATTCTTGATATACTGAGATGAAGGGCGCAACATATAATTTCTCAGGGTGAAGTCACCTTTCATCCATTGAATGACTAAGTGAGTCTCTAAGAATTTGAATTTGTGAAGACTAGTTTAAGAGCCATAAATTCACTAGTTTAAGAGCCATAAGAGCCATAAATTCAAGGGCTAGTATGAAGACTAGTTTAAGAGCCATAAATTCACTAAAATTATTTGTGGCTTGTCTGATTCCATCTTTGAAAGAGATGGTATGGTTTTTGTAGAGGAATATAATTCCCCTAGCTGCACCTCTCGATGGAGTACCTTCTGAGGATCCATCAAAGAAAAACCAAGGAATTTCTTTGTTTATGTGATCTGATGAAACTTGATTGTGAGGAGGAGGAGAGAAAAATTGGGGATAAGCACTTAGGATGTTGAGGCTCTGAGAGGAACATTTGAGAGGTAAGGTGTCCATACCCTAGAATAGTTTGGTGTTTCTTTCCAAGGAGATTACCCAATCATAAGTGAGTGGGAGAGAGTTTTACCTCTTTGTGTCATTTTTTTGAAGCCAACTTCTGAGAGCTTCTTCAATGGTGTCCCCTTCCCAAGTGTTTTGATGTTCTATTGATCCTTCTATTTATTCCCATTATTTATTTGAGTAAGGGAAAGAGCTGATGAGATGGGATTTAAGCTTACTGTTTTTCAGAATGTCCCAAGTGAGGTCCCTATTGTTGAGGAGAAGCCACATGCAATTTTTTTTTCCATGGAATTTAAACTTTCAGATGGTTTCCACCACCAGATTGGTGGATTCTTAATTCTTTCTTATGTCAGGGTCTTGTAGCCAACCTAATACAAGTGGACATCAGTGGCTACTCACCTATTCCACTCACTCAAAATAGAATTTCCATCTTATGAGTTTTTCTATAATTTTTTCGAGTCCTAAACTTCCACGACCATTTTGACGCCCTAAACGATGTTTTTTTGGTATGGTGGCACCTAACATGTGACCAATGGAAAATGTTAGGTTTAACGAAATGTGTACTCCTCAGATATACCTTTTTTGACAGGGTATTGTTAAACCCTATATTTTCACCCATGAAAGTCTTAAGGGTTAAGAGCCAACATGAAACACTTTGGTTGGCATACTGAGATTTTCCCAGGGTTTTAGCACTTATGTTGAGCACAAGGCTGATTCAAACACGAGGCAGGTACATGATCAGTACATGGTTACTTAGTTTAAAGTCACATTCTACCTGGTTTCCAAGAATTTTTTTAGAGAGATATGTATACATACAGGTGTTGCTACTATTTAGGAGGAATGGTTTGAGTGGGTCTCCTGATATTTTGGGACAATTCTGAGCATACATTATGAGTCATTGTAGGATTCTATGCCCGACGACACTTTTATGGGCGACATGCAAGAACTTGTTATTTTTGGCAGGTTGTGATCTGTTGATGATTACAGTTGCGTGAGACATCCTCCAGGACATAGACTAAGTGAGTCGGCCTGAGAGAGAACCCATGAGTTGGGTGTGCCCATGAGATGGGTGTGTGATTCCTCTATGAGACGAAGATGAAGCATTGTGCCCCTGTGTGAGGTGGTGAAACTCGTGAACTGGGTGTGTGGTTCCTCTCTGAGACAGAGATGTAATGTTGTGTGTTGTCATGTGGGGAAGCCCATGAGTTGGGTATATTGTTATGAGATAGAGATGAAACAATGTATTGGCCTCCTCTATGCAGAGAGTTGAGATGATGTGATACTCCAGATGATTCTCCTGTGTAACGCAGTGAGAAAGAGATCCGTTGAGTTGGATGTGCCTATGGATGAGCACAGGTGAACGTGATCCTAGTGGCTGAGCACTATTGAGTGTGGTTCTCCTATGAGACACAATGAGATAGAGATGTGGACATCCCTGTGGATGAGCACAGATGGATGTGCCCCTAATGGTTGAGAACTCGTGGGTGTATAAGATCCCTTTCTATATTGTACAAGAGTCATACTTACCTGTAAGCTTATTTGTGATGTAAATGGTACAAGTCGGCCCCACCATAAAGTGAAAGATAATTAATGTAAAAGATAATTAATATGGTAATTATTAATTATATTATAACTTATTGAGGTTGGCCCTGTTGTGCCAATAGACACTACTATTGACAAGTTAAGTCTAATATAAATAAAGGTAAATTCCCCATTGAGGAATCATATCACAAGTGTGAGTTTGGAAATTTCAGAAAACACTTGTTCTTGGGAAAAATGTGCACCTCTCTTGGGCGCTAGTCTTCTAGGGTTTGTGAAGCACCCTTTTGTGTGCTAGTTCTTTATGGTGGTAGAGGAATTTCTCTTGAAGAATATAGAAAAGGATTGGTTGGGTTTTCTTCCCTTGTTGAGAAGGGTTTCCCATGATACTTCTTGTGTACTTGTGCATGGTGTTTCTTCTTGTGATCTTGGTTGTTGCAACAAATTGTCTATGCTTTAAGTAGAATGCTAAAAATGGAATGAACTTCATGCTTAAGCCTATCTTATTGAAAATTCAACATGGAATTAGGGCATAGGTCTTGAATAACCCCTACAAAAGAACTTAAAGCTAAGTCGTCCTTCTATTTTGTAGTTTTGTACGACCTCTAGGATTTCTGCAAAATCCGTACGACCCTCTCTTGTTTGGCCTTTTCAACACTTTACACTTAGATGTTGGGGCTGAAATTTCGATAAGGGTTTACGGACTCCCTCAACGCACCTCTAGAGACTCTCAAAGTGAAATTCCAAGGATTTTGAATTTTTGGCCCTAGGGTTTCTAGGGTTCCGCAATTTTCTGCAGAATTTTGATTTTAGGGTTCCTGAAACTCATTGAAGAAACACTTCAACTCAAAATAATTCCCGTGACACTCTCAAAGCTTATTGTTGGCATTCATAAGCCCAACAAAACCTAAAGGTTACTAGTCTAACCTAGCAATTAGGTTTTCTAAGTCCAGTTGGCGAGAGTTTGTGAAGAAATCTAAAAATATGAAGAACAAAACTTTAGTGGAATATAGGCTTGATGGATCAAACAACTTCAGCTACTGGAAATCAAGGATTTAAATCACCCTTGAAGAAGATGACTTTTTGAGTGTGATACAAAAGACTTTACCAGAAACATCTACTGATGAAGAGAAGGAAATAAGAAGGGAAGAAGATGTCAAGGCAAGAAAAATAATCATCTACTCAGTAAGAGATCATCTCCTACCTCGTATTGTCAACCTGAAGACATATTATGAAATGTATGAAGCACTGCAAGATATGTTTGAAAGTGACAACACCCTCAGAGCCCTTACCTTAAAGGGCCAACTTCAAAGTACCAAGATGAAAAAAGGTGATAAAGTTGCTATATTGTTTATGAAGATATCAAAGATTAAAGATTAGTTAGGTGCCATTGGAGAAATCATGTCTGACAGAGAACTTGTCTTATCCACTCTCAACAATCTTCCAAAACACTGGGAACCTTTTATTCGATGTATCAGTGGAAGAGAAAAATTACCAACTTTTGATCATTTATGGACAGACTATACTCAAGATGAACTTAGACTTAGAAATAGAGGAGTGGAAGACTCCCCTGATGACAACCATTCTCTTGCACTTCATAGAAAGAAAGGAGGAAGATTCAAAATAAACTTCAGTCAAACATTCAGAGATGAGAAGACTCCATCAACTTTAGGTCATAATCAGAGAAGAGATGTCTCAGAGATTTAGTGCTTCAGATGTGACAAATATGGACACTATGCAAGAAATTGTCCAACCAGGAAGAAAGGAAGACAATATGCTTCCACTAATGACATTGATCTAGACCCACCTCAAAAGGATGAAGATAAGAGAGATGAGAATTACTTCCTCTAAAACAAATACAAAATTGAGCATGACTACAGACCCAGGTAATTTTTTTTATCATTAAACTTATAGTTGATTGCATTCTTAATAAGTGAAGTGTATTATCTCTAGTGTGGGAGTCCTCATGACTTGAATCATTATCCTTGGTACAAGAGTCCAAAAATTATTGATTGATTATTATGTTATTCAATAGAGCACATGAAGACATAAAAAAAAATCTAACAAACAAGTAAAAGAAGACATCCATCCTTCAGACTTCACAGGGAGTTACTTGACTCAGAGGGAGTTAAACAAAATGAGAAGAAGGAAGATATATTAGCTTCTCCCTTTCAGTAGTTCAGAGGGAAATAACTATTGATCCATTTTCTCCAGTTGATATTCCCAGGGACTTTGGAATAGGCCATAAAAGGCATGCCTAGGCTCAACAAAACTCTGTAGGAGGCAGAGGAACATACAATCCCCTCAAAGCACATCCCAAGAGAGAAAAAGATATTTTTGAGCTACCCTTCATCCATGATCCACTTCAATGATTCAGAGCCTTCTTGTCATGAAGAAGTGACAGGTGAACATGTATGGCAAGATTCCATGAAAGAATAATACCAGTATATCTTAAAGAATGATGTATGAGATATTGTTCCGAGACCAGAAGGGAAGTCTCTTTACTTCCAAGTGGATCTATAAGATAAAGCATGCAGTTGATGGAAGTGTTAAGAAATACAAAGAGAGATCTGTAGCCAAAGGATTTCCACAAACAGAGGGAGTTGTCTATGATGAGACACTTGATCCAGTAAGCCCGATACACTTCCATCCACACTACCATACATGACCTAGAAACTACATCAGATGGATGGATTCTTGATGAGTTTGGGTTTCAACAAGAGTGTTGTTGATACAAAACTATATTATTACATTGTTGGTGAAGAGAGCCTCATTTTGATGACTTATTCAGGAAGTCATTTTGTTGGATACAAACAAGCCTTGACTTATAATTTTGAGACGAAGGATCTGGGTATGATGAACTACTTCTTGGGAAAAGAAGTATGACAGATAACTAATGAGATTTTTCCTGAGTCAAGGAAAATATACTCTGGGGATATTAAAGAAGTTAAATATGACTAAATGAAAATCCATACCTACACCGATGGTGATGGATTTGAAGAAAATGAATGATGATGATTCATACGAGTTTGATCCACAACTAATTAGATCATTGATGTATCTGGTTAACACCGGACCTGATATATGCCATGCAACAAATTTTCTTATTCAATCCATGAGTCAGTCGAGATAGACTCACTAGATAGTAGTAAATCATGTATTGAGATATATACGAGACACAGTTATATATGGCCTGAGATATGCCTCTAGTGTGAACTTGAGTTTGCAGGAATATGCCGATACAGATTGAGCAGAGAGTACAATGGACCGGAATAGCACATTTGTTTGTTGTTTTACCTTGGAGTTTGCCATGGTTTCCTGGTGTAGAAGGAAACAAAGCTCTGTGGCCTTGAGTACCACAGAAACATAGTATATAACATTGAGTGTGCGAAGAATTGCGTCTTTGCAAGCTTCTAACAGATTTACTTGATCATGAGATGGATTCTATGATTATAACTAGAGTTGTGTGGAGCTCTTTGAGAACCCTGTGTTTCATGATAGATCGAAACAAGTTGAGATAAAATATAATTATATCATATATATGGCGTAGACAAAATATGTACACGTGCAGTACCTTCCTACACATGAGCAGATTGCATATATCTTCACCAAACTGCTTGCCAAAATGAAGTTCGAGTACTTCAGTGAGAGACCTGGCCCGGTGAAGATTACCCCCCTAGACAAGAGAGTGTGTTGATGATTAAAACCAAGATGAAGTTCGAGTAATTTCATGAGAGACTTGGCCTGGTGGATAATTCCTCCCTAGATGAGAGGGAGTGTTGATGATTACAGTTGCGTGAGAAATCCTCTAGGACACAGACTGAGTGAGTCGGCCCGAGAGAGAGCCCATGAGTTGAGTGTGCCCATGAGATGGGTGTGTGATTCATCTCTGAGATGGATATGGAACATTGTGCCCCTATGTGAGGTGGTGAATCCCATGAATTGGGTGTGTGGTTCCTCTCTAAGACAGAGATGGAATGTTGTGTGCCCCTATGTGGGGAAGCCCATGAGTTGGGTGTATCATTCTGAGACAGAGATGAAATGATGTATTGGCATCCTCTGTGCAGAGAGTTGAGATTATGTGATACTCTAGATTATTCTCCTTTGTAATGCAGTGAGAAAGAGATATGTTGAGTTGGATGTGCCTGTGGCAAAGAATAGGTGAATGTGATCCTAGTGGTTGAGCACTAGTGAGTGTGGTTTTCCTGTGATACGTAGTGAGATAGAGATGTGGACATCCTTGTGGCTTAGAACAGATGGATTTTCCCCTAGTGGCTGAGCACTAGTGGGTGTATGAGATACCTTGCTATGTTGTACAAGAATCAGACTACCTGTAACCCTATTTTTGATGTAAAGTGTACAAGTTGGCCCCACCATAAAGTGAAAGATAATTAACATAAAAGATACTTAATATGGTAATTATTAATTATATTATAAGTTATTGAGGTCAGTCCTGTTGTTCCAATAGAGACTATTGTTGAAAGTTTCAGTCTAATATAAATAAAGGTAAATTCCCCATTGAGGAATCATATCACAAGTGTGAGTTTGGAAATTTCAGCAAACACTTGTTCTTGGGAAAAGTGCGCACCTCTCTTGGGCACTTGTCTTCTAGGGTTTATGAAGCACCCTTTTGTGTGCTAGTTATTTATGGTGGTGGAGGTCTTTCTCTTGAAGAATATAGCAAAGGATTGGATGGGTTTTCTACCCTTGTTGAGAAGGGTTTCCCAGGATACTACTTATGTACATGTGCATGGTGTTTCTTCTTGTGATCTTTCTTGCTGCAACAAATTGTCTATGGTTTAAGTAGAATGCTAAAAATGGAATGAACTTCATGATTAAGCCTAGATTATTGAAAATTCAACATGATCTAGGCCCCATATTCAGATTCTGAGAGAATGATATTGATCCTTGAGGAATCCATAGGCCTTTGGACTTTTTTAAGGATGATGTCACCCTGATTATTGTTTTTAGCAGGTTGAGCATCAGGGCCCGCATGACAGTTTTGAGTGCATATTTGGATCCCTTGTGAAAAGAAGATATTAATGAGTATGAAGTCAAGGGTATTCATACGAATTTCTATTTTTGGTATTATTTATGTGGCGTTGTCATCCAATCATCTAGGGTAATGTGGAAAGTTTTTCTAAAAATAGGACCAGGAATCTATTTTTAGAGGGCCCTGCTTTCAGAGGTTCTATTTTTAGAGAACCCTATTTTTAGTGAGTCATATTTTTAGAGGTTCTATTTTTAGCTTCCTCTCTATTTAGAAGGTCAATTCATCTTCCATGTAGTGCCAAGTGGCATCATGAAAGGTGAACGTGTGGCATTCCTTCAGTCATATGTGGCGTCCACCTAGGCTAGGGCGCATGTCTCCAAAATTTGGGGGGGGGGGCATTTAAGTTCACTTCAGTCATCTCCATCTTGCCAAGTTAACTGAGCATTCACTCTTGTGTTAGCATCCAATTATGGCCTTCTTCTCTTCAGTTAACTTGGGCACCTTTTCCACTCTCACTCCCACTCGCCTTCACTCCACTAAACTTGCATGGTTCTCCCTCATGCATACCATGCGTTTCATTTTACATTCCAATCACTCACTTAAATTCACCATGCAATCAAGCAACTCATTATTCAACTCCACATCCACTTAGCCTCTATTCTTACCCTTCTCATGTGTCCCTCCTAGCTTTTTAGGGTTTTTTCCTTCCTTAGTTATATATTGGAGGCTTGCCATCGGTTATTTCGTCGGTTCTTAGCAGGAGAAACATAGTGTCTCTCTCATTCTTCTCTCTCTCTCTCTCTCTCTCTCTCTCTCTCTCTCTCTCTTGTTTAGTGGCGTGTCATTGAGCAAAGTAGTCATTGTATCAGTTGTGAGATTTCCAACTGTGGTGCAACCAAGTCTCTTGTAAAGATGGATCAATAAAGAATCTTGTATTTATTGTTCGAACCTCTCTTCTTGACGATATTGTGGTGAATTTGCAAATCTGATGTGTCATTTTTGAACTATTTACTGTGATGGTATCAATCCTTTGAGTAGTTTTCTTTGTTTTTCCCAATCTATTATCATTGTGTTAACTTTGTAGGTTCCCTCGAAGTGTATTAGATGAATTTTTTCCACCGTTTTGGATTTCTTTACATGTTGTCCAAGGTAAAACAACTTGATAATTTTTATTTTTCAGACCTTAAATCAGCCATAAGAGTGCTTCATTGTGCCCAAGGACTCCCCCGAGAGGCTAGCAAGGCCTAGCTCTAACATAGATGGTTTTAGCCCATGACATCTAGGGATTTTTATGCTTTAATTAGCCAAGTTTTTATCATTGTCATAACATGTTTACCAACTCATATTGGAGGGTAGAAATTTGTGCTAACAAATTGGGGCCATTGTCGGGGAACACCAGCCTTGGTAAACGACATCGATGATTTTTTACTTTAATTAATTTATTTTTTCTAACTCACCCGGTGACTCCATAGTGTCCAGAGAGGGCTCTACAAGGGAATTACACAAGAATATCTTTTAATTTCGATTCCCTCACAAGGTCAAGTTTTGAGCTTCAACAAACTTTAATATCTTTTTTCTAGAACAAGACTTTTCATTTTCCAGGAACTCCTCTCAAGTTGGGTAATCATATAGAGTTCTTAGGTAAGTTCTTTTTTGATGAGCACTATGGTGAATGTATCTTTGACATCTTCAACTTTATTTTATTTTCATATAGAGCTAGTTATTGTGTTTTTTTCTATTTGAGACTAACAATATGGATGCAGCTATCAGGCCACCGGTAAGGTGGATATTTTCTTCTTTTGAACCACCAAGTTTTGTTGCAGTCCCAGATTATCCTCATGACTTTCCTCCACATATGTATCTTAAGAGCATACCTTTTGTTTCAAGGAGTTTGGGAGAATCAGTTGACAATCACTTGGCTAAATTTTTGCAAGTGGTGGGAGATTTTAGTGTGGAACATGAAGATGTGGTGATGAGGATGTTTTGTCAACCCTCGAGTGGGAGGCACGAGCATGGTACAAGTCCCTTCTGGATGATTCCATTGATGTATGGGATTCCTTCTAGGAGGAATTCACTGAAATATGGGAAAACACATATGAAATTTTCTTCTTGTGAACAATTTTTTCAATTATTAAAAAGCATGAAAGTGAAACTATTTGTCAATTTAACGCTCGTTTTTTCAAATTTTACAATCGATTTCCTTACAGAGTGAGGCCTAATGAAACTGTTTCTTTAATTTATTATCTTGAGGCATTTGATGTTATTTTTGGTGGTTTTCTCAGGAACGAAGACCCTCAAAGTCTAGAGGAAGCGTAAGTTTCTGCTGTCAAGTTAGAAAGAAATATCTTGCAACTTGTGAACTCCCTCTAATCCATGTCCCAGAACAAGCAATGAAGGTAAATCTATTTGATGATATTCAACAATTAGTTTTTACAGAAGTGCAAGAAGTCAGTGTTATTGAAGATAAACTACAACTGACATTGTGTCAAGTTCCTAGATATGAACATGAGGGTGATAGCCTAATTTTAGATGATATGGAACCAATGGTTGCACTATTTGAGTCACATACAAAGTTCCAAGAAGAT
Source organism: Picea glauca (assembly GCA_000966675.3). NCBI lineage: Eukaryota > Viridiplantae > Streptophyta > Pinopsida > Pinales > Pinaceae > Picea > Picea glauca. The sequence goes on along the minus strand of JZKD02S0631981.1, from coordinate 974,915 downwards.
GAAGGTGAATGTTTGAATAGTCAAGAGTGTTCATTGGTTCCTCCCATTAGTGAAGATGAAAAACTTCAAGAGGAGGAAGCACAGGTTAACCAAGTAGAGATCAATCGATAGGGGATTTCAGTTGTTCCCACCTTAGAAGAGGTTTCATCCTTTCCTTTCACATAAGTGGTTCAAGAACAACTTGATTAGATACCATTATAGCAGGAAGAGACACTTTTGTTTCAACCATAATATTATGTCCCTTACACTTGTTTTCCAGATGAAACTCGAAGGAGGCTCCAAACCCCTAGCTTCTCAGGCTACAACCTCGGGGAAGATCCAACTCCCCAATTTTCTGGCTACAACTAGAAGGAGGCTACAACCTCCTATGTTATTCAGCTACAACCGGAAGGTGGCTACAACCACCTATCCTTGCCCCATCCAACCACCCCGAAATATAAGTGTCAAATGTAGAAACAAAATATGTCACTGAGAAACCTATCATTGTATACTCATCAACCAATCTGATCTGATCACATATACCTCAAACACTATACCACAAGTCTATACCTAAAACCATGTGCTAGAACCTCACTGTTATAAAACCTCTATCTGTACCAATAACTTCAGCAACATACCTCAACCAAAATCCCTTTTTTTCTTCTTGTAGTGTTTTGTTGCCGTGGTTCTGCTGCCTCGAATCCACTGCCGTGATTTTTTTGCCTCACTTTTTCTGCTGCACTTTTCCTGGCGCACTTTTCCTGTTGCGATTTTTATGCCGCACTTTTTCTGGCACACTTTTCCTGTCGTACTTTTTCTTCAGCAGTTTTCCTACCGCACTTTTTCTGCCACACTTTTCCTGATGCACTTTTTCTGCCGTAGTTTTCCTGCCGCACTTTTTCTGTTGCAATTTTTTTTCTGCACTTTTCGTGTTGCACTTTTTTTGCTGTAGCTTTCGTGCTGCACTTTTTTTTCCGCAGTTTTCGTGCTGCACTTTTTCTGCTGCAATTTTCCTATCGCACTTTTTCTACCGCAGTTTTCCTGCCGCACTTTTTCTGTCGCACTTTTCTCTATCAATAATACCTGCCCAAATAACCTTTCACAAAAATAGATATTCAATTATATTAAATTGTGATTTGAATGAGAGACCCTTGCCTCTTATTTATACTTTTATGTAGCTTCCTCAAGGGGTTACCTTCTAACCATATTAACCCACTTTCCTTATTTTAGGGTTAACCCACTTATAACCACTTGTCCACTTAACTTAACCATTTTCCATAATTAGTAAGTTCTCCACTAACTTTATTATTTAAATAATTTCTTTTTCATCCTCTTTGACTTATAGTACACACATCACTTCAGTTTATTATTTAAATAATTTCTTCTTTGCAAACACTTTGACTACTTTAACCTTTTGGGGCTTCTAAATGATCCGTGAGGGTTCTCCAACTTCACATGGCCATAACTCTCTAACCGTGAGAAGATATGTGACATTCCACATACCACCATAAATGGCATGACATGTACTATCCATATAGAATAGTTTTACCTGCAAATATATCAAAACTCATACCATTATCCATCAAACAAACTTGGGTCCATTACCCAAACCTTTGTGCTACCATAATTCACTACTAGGATTTCTTCAAGGGTTGACATCAATTAAAACCAACCCAATTAATCAACAATGTGAACCATAGGATCACTCTATGTCGGGAAAATATCGTGACCGTTAGATTTCGTAACTACAAATGCATACTAATGCATACTAAATAAACACACTAAGAAACACACTTTTACCTAACGACACATTAGACCAAGTAGATCTTAACTAACTCCTAAGTGTCTAAATATCTTAACATCCCCCCTTACGAACAAATTGGGATATGATTGAAGGATTTACAATAGTGACATAATAGGAGAAGGAAGGAGGAATTAGAGCCTATCCCCCCTTGATGAAAACTTCTTGAACTCCTAACATAGGTTGAAGTTTGGAAAAATTCACTTCTGTAAGAGACTTTGTGAAAATGTCTGCAACTTGATATTTTGTAGGGAAAAAAAGCACTTCAATAACTTGATCATGAATGAGATTTCTAATGAAGTGCATGTGTATCTCTATGTGTTTGTTGCGTTGATGTTGAACTTGGGTTTTGACAAGTTTGATGGCACTCTGATTGTCGCACCAAGAGTTGGTCGGATGTTGCTGCTAGAATCCAAACTTTGAAAGGATATGTCGAAGAAATAAGGATTCATGACTTGCATTTACCGCTGCTTGGTACTCTTCTTATGCCGAAGAAAGTGAAATAGCTTGTTGTTTCTTACAGGCCCAAGTGACAGGTCCCGAACCAAGTTTGAAAACATAACTTGCAGTAGACTTTCAATCATGAGGGTCATCATCCCAATCTGAATTAGTGAAACCAACCAATAAAGATGTCCCCCCTAAACTATAATGTATCCTTAACTAAACTGTACCACAAACATAACAAAGTATCCTTTTAGATGCTTTCCAATGGCTTTCATGGGGTGTTTTCATAAACCGGGAAACAATACCAACAACAAAGGAAAGATCAGGATGGGTATGAGTCAAATATAAGAGGCTACCGATTAACTGACGATATAGGGTGGCATCAAATTCAGGAGAAGTACAGGTGGCATCAAGCTTGACTCTAGACTAGAAGGGAGAAGGGGTTGGTAAACAAATTTTCCATGTGAAAGTGACGAAGAAGGTCACAAGCATACTTAGACTGGGAAAGAAAAATTCCTGCATTGTTTTGCAAAACTTGGAGGCCAAGGAAATAATGCAAAAATCCTAAGTCTGTCATTTCAAATTTCTTCTTAAGGATGGTTTTCACATGGTTTAAAAGTTTTGAGTCACTACCAGTAATGATAAGGTCATCAAAATAAAGGACAAGGATTATGAGATGGCTTCCTACTTTCTTGGTATAGACATTAGGATCAAAATGGCATCTAGAGAATCTAGTGTCAATAAGAAAGATGTCCATTTTAGCATACCAAGCTCGAGGAGCTTTCTTAAGACCACAAAGAGATTTCTTAAGGTGACAAACAAGGCTAGAATCATTATGGACATAGCCATGAGGTTTTTCCATGTATATTTCTTCTTGCAAATCTCCATGCAAGAAGGTAGATTTAACATCCATCTAATGTACCTCCCATTTATGTGAGGAAGCAAGGGAAAGAACAAGGCAGATGGAATTCATTTTGGATACAGGGGAAAAGGTTTCATTATAGTCAATTCCTTCAACTTGGGAAAATCCTTTGGAAACTAACCGAGCCTTGTGTATTTCAACACTTCCATCTAATGCATAATTAGTTTTGTAGACCCATTTACATATGACAAGTTTTCTTCCTTTTGGAAGAGGTACAAGATCCCAAGTATTGTTTTCCATTAAAGAATGATACACTTCATTAATTGTTGTATCCCAATCTAGATGACCTGAAGCTTCTGAAAATGTCTCTGGATCACGAGTCTCTGAAACTTGAGCTAAAAGAGAAGAGGCTCGATGGAAATGTGAATGTGTCCAACACTGATTTGAAGGATCATCGAAAAGATCACCAACTACTTCTCATGTTGAACGGACCCATGTAGGAAGTGGTGGAGATGGTGTTGGTTCAGTTTCAAAGGAATCATATAGAGGAAGGTGAGAAGGTGGAGGTGTATTTTCATCCTCACTGTCATCATCTGAAGAAGAAACTAGAATATGAATAGAAGAAGGCACAAATGTCGAAGATGGCTTGCAGGCCGAAGAAGGCACAATCATCGAATTAGGATTGCAGGCCAAGATATTTACATCAAATTTAACATCTCCTCTAATAATAATTTCATTACAATGTGGTTGAAGAATTCTATAACCTTTGACATCTCCAGAATAATCAAAACATATACACTTCTCACTTTTAGGCTGCAATGGTTTCCTTTTCTCATCACGAATGTGAGCCCATGCTATACTACAAAATACACGGAAGTGACTTACATTCGGTTTAACTTTAGTCCAAGCTTCTTCCAATGTTAATTTTTTAGGAGACTTTGTGGGAGTGTGATTTAATATGTAATTTTCATAGTTGATTGATTCCGCTCAATACTTTAGACTTAATCCATTAGTTTGGATCATACAATTAGCTATTTATTTTAATGTGTGGTTCTTTCTCTCAGCAACACCATTTTTTTGTGGTGTATATGGAACAATGTGTTTCATTTGGATGCCCTGTGTAGTGCAATGACTTGTAAAATTATTTTTCACATATTCTCCTCCATTATATGTTCTTAACTTTTGAATTTGGTGTCTAGATTGCTTTTCTACAAGGGCCTTGTAGGACAAAAACTTGTCAAAAAATTTGCTCTTAAGTCTTAAGAAGTAAACTCAAGTATGTCTGGAAAAGTCATCAATGAAATTTAAGAAATACTTGCACCCAGAAAAAAGAAGGAGAATAAAGTGGACCACACAAATCACTATGAACAATCTTGATGCAGGAGCATCACCTTTACAACCACCAACGCACACGTGGAGGAGAGAAAAATGACATCTCAACAATGCAGAGCTCAAATCAAGCATTTATTCATGAATTAAATTGGTTGTTGGGATATTTTTGAAACGACATTTTAAATTGTAACTTGTTTGTAAATTCTTCAGGATTGTAAGAGATCACAGGCATGGAGTGTTGACTCTGCCTGATAGTAATTAGCAGTTATTGTAATAGCAACACTAGTTAGCTGATAGTCTGAATTCAGAATTTAATAGATTTCAGGAAAGGACGAGAGAGCACAGAGAGCCAGTCCTTAGATAGCTTTTCAATTTCACTGTAAAAGGATAGCATAGAGATGTATGGAGGAGTAACATTAGGAGAGTAGAACAGAGTGGTGCAGAAAAACTATGTAATTTTCGTTTTTATGAATGAATAGAATAGATGAAAAATTGTCCCAAATCTTCTTGAGTTGTGTTCATCTTGAGTATGAATGGATGTATGTTAGCTTGTGTATGTGTAGTAGTTACAGTTCATTTTCTATGTATGAATGATTGAGAGAGTGACTGTATGAATCCATAACGAGACTGGATAAGTTTCAGTTGTTCTTCTACTGAACCGTGTATGCAAGGTGTGCATCGACTGAATCACAGAACGATTTAGGAATGGAGGTTCAGAGAGGACATAGGAAAATTTAAGAGTCCAGACTCAAGGAGTGCGTAGGACCTTGAAATGACTAAGCATCGAAGAACCAACAAGACGAGCACCAGGTGGGCGAGAATCATTTTCTTTTTGAGAAATTCCTTCGAATTGAGCTATTCGAAATCCTACCAAGGATAAAATCTCAGAAGAGATAACAATTTCAAGAACTGTTAACGAAGTAAAGAGGAGGAATATTCATCAAAGGGGCGAAGGATCAAAGCTTGTGGAGGCAGAAAAATCTCCCAAGGGTGGGAAAGAAAGGTTGCAGAAGCTCAGGAGGAAGAGCACAGTAATCCTCAGATCTGAGCGTGGAGAGCTGACTGTCGTGGGATCTAGAAGAGTTACAAGGAGTTGAAAGGAAGACATATATACTTCGAGAGGAAGTGTTGATCTTCCGACAATCGTCATATCTGTAGAAGTAGCACAAACCTTTATGATTTGTGCCCAAAGGAGGATTTCGGCATTCGGCGTTTTGAGAAACAAGAGCAAATTTACTTTGAACTCACGTATTGCGAAATCCTGATGACCGTCAGATCTCATGGAGGAAACACGTGAATTTGGTGAGCGATTAAGAGCTGAGGTGCATGGCAGTCGAGCAACGTTTCACAAAACCAACGACGATATCGTGGCCGTCAATACAGATAAATGTACGTCGTAGATTTCCCAAGGGAGGTTTCAGCATTTCATGGACCGAGAACACAAGAGAGGGAGTATTTCGACCCTCTTTCCAAAAATCCCTAAAAGGAGATCACTGAGATTTTATCCAAGCCATGGATCAAGGGGAGAATCTAGTCCGTTGGATCATCCAGAAATAAAGCCTTTCGACATTTCTCATACCGGTAGTTTGGAGTGGAGGTAGCATCATTCGTGGGTCTACGATCCATGAAACACCTTATAGGATAAGGGTGTGGTCATGGCCTTTGGTCATGCAGAATTAGAGCTCACGCTAGGTGTTTGTAAAATCTGGCAGAGTTCGGATTTGGACCTATGGATCTGATTTGTGGGTTCTAGTGAGGACTTGAAGAGATGTTCCAACTCAAAGTTAGAGGACAATCTAGTGTCTGGGAGGTTGTGGACCCCACTGGGATAGGGGGTTTGCATCAGGTGGTATCAGAGCCGATATTAATCTTGTTTTCAGACAACAAACAAACAAAAAGAGAGTGAAGTAGTATCATTGTGGTATCAAAGAAATCTCACTTCTGTGCAAAGGTGACACAGTGAAATCATGCCACCTAGAAGACGAAGAGTGAATGCAAAGATGGAAGAATAAATGAGGCGACTTCGATTGAGATTTGATGTCATGGAGACAACACAACGAAGAGCACCATATGTTGGTGATGTCAGTGAAGCCGATAGTGAAGAAGAGGCAGAAGCTGGCAAAAATTATGTAGAGGATGTTGGACAGGACCGCTTGATCAAAGTTGTTTCAAAAATAGGAGCTAGAGCAAGGATAGAGGTACCTAAGTACAAGGGAAATTTGGAAGTCGAAGAATTGTTAGACTGGGTACGCGTCATGGATAAATACTTCTATTATGAAGATATCAAAGAAGACAATATGGTAAAGCATGCAGTGACGACTGAAAGTCCATGCAACATTATGGTTGGATGAACTACAATAGTAACACAGGAGAAATGGTAAGCAAAAAATTAAAAGCTAGGATAGGATGGTAGCTAAGATAAAAGCCAAATTTATCCCAAAGGATTACCAGATAATTTTTTACAGAAGATTGTAGAACCTGAAACAGAGAGGTTTATCAGTGAAGGAGTACACTGAAGAGTTTTATAGACTCAACATCAGGGATGGACAAGAAGAGAATGAAGATGAAAAGACAACTAGATACATCAATGGGCTGAGATATAAAATCCAAGAAGAGATCAGCATGATGTCTATCAGTAAGGTTAAGGATGCCTATCAAGCAGCCTTGAAATATGAAGAAAAAATAGTCAGGAAGCAAAGCCAACGAAGCAGAGGTGGAAATTCGAGCCAAGGTAAAGGAACCAGCAGGGAGAAGTTCCAGAAGTCAAAGTCGGAAGCTGATAAGAAGCATAGTCACCAAGAGAAGGGCGTATGCTCTAAAGAGGGAGAATATGGTGGACAAAGTTCTTTTCCCAGGGGAGGAGGAAGAGCCAGAGGTGGCGTAGTTAAATGCTACACCTGCGGAAAGGAAGGGCATAAATTGTGGGAATGTCCCGATAAAAAATGAGAAGGCATAGAAGAACACATTGCCGAAGCAGAGAAACATGTGGAAGCAAAAACCGCAGAAGGAGGAAGAAACCTCATGATGAGGAAAGTTCTTCTCAAACTAGAAAAGGAACCAGAGGAACCATTTCAATGAACAAGCCTGTTCAAAACTTCTTGCAAGTCAAAAGATAGAGTTTGCAAGGTCATCATAGACAGTGGAAGCACTGACAACCTCATATCCACAGAGATGGTGGAGAAGTTGGAGTTGAAGACGACTGCACATCCTAAGCCATACAAGGTATCGTGGTTGCAAAAAGGACATCAAGTCATGGTAAGTCAATAATGCCAAGTTGAATTTAAAATAGGAGGTTACAAAGATGAAATATTGTGTGATGTAATTCTTATGGAAGTGTGTCATATTTTATTGGGAAGACCATGGCAATATGACCTAAAAGTTATTCATGATGGTAGAAAGAATACCTATACTCTAGAAAAAAATGGTAGAACACATATGTTGTTACCCATAGAAGACAAAGGACAAAAGGCAGAAGCTAGTCCAAGCATACTTCTCATGAGTGGGAAGGAGCTCTTAAAGGAAGTCAAGGAAGAGAGAGAGATGCAGTTTGTTTTTGTGAGGAAGTCTAGAGTAATCCTTACAAATACTTCTGTAGAATATTTGCCTGTAAAATCCATGAACTATTAGAAAACTTTGCTGATATAGTCGTAGATGAATTACCACACTCACTACCACCCATCAGGAGAATAATCCATCACATTGACCTTATTCCAGGATCTAGTCTACCAAAAAAAGTCTCTTATAGGTTGACGCCTAGAGAGAATGAGGAGATCAAAAGCCAAGTCCAGGAGTTGTTGGACAAAGGGTTAGTCAGGGAAATCCTAAGCCCATGTGCAGTACCAGCTGTATTAAGCCCAAAGAAAGATGGAGGATGGAGAATGTGTACAGATTCTCAAACCATCAACAAGATAACCATTCAGTACAGATTTCCTTTACCGAGGATGGATGATTTGATGGACTGTTTGAGTGGAGCAAGCTATTTATCAAATATATACTTGAAGAGTGGATATCATCAAATCCGAATGAGAAAGGGAGATGAATGGAAAACAACATTCAATTTGAATGAAGGGTTGCTTGAATGGTTGGTCATGCCGTTTGGGTTGACAAATGCACCTAACACATTCATGAGATTGAAAAATGAAGTGTTGAAATATTTCATCAGTAAATTTGTCATAGTATATCTATACGACATACTAATCTTCAACAAAACAAAAGGAGAACACTTAATACATTTAATAGCAGTAATGGAAACATTGCAAAAAGAGCAGTTGCTGATAAATCTAAAAAAATGTTCTTTTATGAGGAGGGAGCTCATATATTTGGGTTTCATAGTCTCTTCAAATGAATTGAATATGGACCCAGAAAAGGTGAGAGTGATCATATAATGGCCATCACCGAGAAGTATATTTGAGGTATGAAGTTTTCATGGGTTAGCAAGTTTTTATAGGAAATTTATCAGAAATTTCAGTGGCATATGTGCACCCATGCTAGACACTGTGAAAAAGAAACAAAAGTCCTTCAGTTGGATGGGGAAGCTGAGAAAAGTTTCAACATATTGAAAGAGAAGATCACAGAGTAGCCAATTCTGGTCTTGCCAGATTTTGGGAAAACGTTCCAGGTGAAATGCGACGCAAGCAGATTTTCCATTAGAGTAGTCTTGAGCCAGGACAATAGGTCGGTTGCTTATTTCAGCGAGAAACTAAATGAAGCCAAGAAAAATTATTCCACATATGAAAAGGAGTTCTATGCGGTGATTCAAACTTTGAAAAAATGGAGGCACTATTTAATTCCTAAAGAATTTTTCTTGTATAGTGATAATCATGCTTTGCAATTTATTACTAGGCAAGAAAAGATGAATCAAAAACATGCAAAATGGGTAGAATTTATGCAAAATTTTACTTTTGTTATTAAGCATATCAATGGAACTGCTAACAAAGTTGCAGATTCTTTGAGCAGAAGGAATTTAATTGTACAGGAATTTTGAGTGGAGACTTTGGGGTTCGAACACCTCAAGGAGATGTATAAAGAAGATGCAGATTTCAAAGAAGCTTATGAGGCATGCAAGAATACTTTGTTGGGAGACAAAATACCATGGAATGAATATTTGATTCATGATGGATTACTATTCAAAGGGAGCCAATTATGTATTCCGAAGTGCTCAATGAGAGATAACCTGCTGAAAGAAAAACACAGTGGAGGTTTAGTTGGACACTTTGGTCATGAAAAGATGTTTGCACAGTTGAGTAATTCGTAATATTGGCTGAGCATGATGGCAGAAGTGAATAAGTTTGTGAAAAAATGAATAATTTTTCAATATGAAAAAGGGATACAATAGAACGCTTGTCTGTATCAACCATTGCCAATTACAGAAAGGCCGTGGAACACAATCATCATGGATTTTGTTTTGGGATTGCCTAGAACTCAGAAAGGAAGCGATTCCATATTTTTTGTGGTGGAAGGATTCTCGAAAATGGCACATTTCATACCCTGCCAGAAGACAAGCGATGCCACACACATCGCCAATTTATTTTCCAGAGAAGTAGTGAGACTACATGGATTTCCAAGGAGCATAGTTTCAGATAGGGAAACCAAATTTGTAGGACACTTTTGGAGAACTCTATGGAAGAGGTTGGGGATGGAATTATCTTTTAGTTTGGCATATCACCCTCAGAAGGATGGATAGACCGAAGTTTTAAACAAAAGTCTTGGGAATCTGTTGAGAAGTTTAGTCACTGAGTAAGGTTGACAATGGGATCAAATTTTGGCACAAGCAGAATTTGCGTTCAACAATTCAGTGAACAAGAGCACAGGAAAAAGTCTGTTTGATATTGTGTATGGCATACAACCAAGAGGGATCAAAGAATTGAGGAAATTGAGTCAACATGAGTTTAGAAGTGCTGGAGAAGAATAGTTCACAGTGGATATGCATAAACTCCATGACAAAGTCAAAGAACAGCTACATGACAACAATCAGAAAAACAAGTACAAAGTTGACCAGAGGAGGAGATAAATTCAATTTGAAGTTGGGGATGAAGTTTTAGCTCATCTGAGAAAAGAGAGATTACCAAGGGGAATGTACAACAAATTAAATATGAAAAACATCGGACCGTGCAAAATTCTCAGAAAATTTGCAGCTAATGTTTATGACATTGAGTTGTCGGACAACGTTGGGATATCACCAATATTAAATGTTGCAGACCTATATCCTTACTAGGGGGATGAAGCAGGAGAAGCAGATGATCAACAAGTGATTCAGTGGGAAGAGCAATTTCCCATAGCAGAAATACCTCATATGGAGAAGATTATTGAACAGAGGGATGGAAGGAAAATGAAGAGGAAAACATATCCCGAGTACTTAGTAAAGTGGAAAGATCATCCAATGGAAGATGCAAGTTGGGTCACAGAACTTGATATTTTGAAACATGGGAAGATAGTACAGGAGCTCATGTACAGGATTCCATGAAAGATTTTAACCAGAGGAGTATGATGCAGGAGCATCACTTTCATAGCCACCAGCGCACACGTGGAGGAGAGAAGAATGACATCCCAACAATGCAGTATTCAAATCAAGCATTTATTCAAGAATTAAATTGGTTGTTGGGATATTTTTGAAACGACATTTTAAATTGTAACTTGTTTGTAAAGTCTTCAGGTCTGTAAGAGGTCACAGGCATGGAGTGTTGACTCTTCCTGATAGTAATTAGCAGTTATTGTAATAGCAACACTAGTTAGGTGACATTTTGAATTCATAATTTAATAGATTTCAGGAAAGGACAAGAGAGCTCAGAGATTAAATCCTTAGATAGATTTTCAATTGAATTGTAAAAGGATAGGATAGAGATGTATGGAGGAGTAACAGTAGGAGAGTATAATAGAGTGGAGCATAAACACTATGTAATTTTTCATTTTTATGAATGAATAGAACAGATGAAAAATTGTCCCGAATCTGCTTGAGTTGTGTTCATCTTGAGTATGAATGGATGTATGTTATTTTGTGTATGTGTAGTAGTTACAATTAATTTTCTATGTATGAATAATTGAGAGAGTGACTGTATGAATCCATAATGGGACTGGATAAGTTTCAGTTGTTCTTCTACTGAACTGTGTATGCAAGGTGTGCATTCCCTAACACAAGGTGTGCATCGACTGAATCATAGAACGATTCAGGAAGGGAGGTTCAGAGAGAACACAAGAAACTTTAAAGTCCAGATGAAAGGAGTGCGTAGGACCTTGAAACAACTAAGCGTCGAAGAAATAGAAAGACAAGCTTCAGGTGGGAGAGAAGCATTTTATTTTTGAGAAAATCCTTCGAATTGAGCTATTTGAAATCCTACCAAGGATAAAATCTCAGAAGAAATAAAAATTTCAATAAGTGTTGATGAAGTCCAGAGGAGGAAGATTCGTCAAAGGGGCGAAGGATCGAAGCTTGTGGAGGTGGAAAAATCTCCTAAGGGTGGGAAAGAAAGGTCGCAGAAGCTCACGAGGAAGAGCATAGTAATCGTCAGATCCAAGCGCTGAGATCCGACTCCCATCGGATCTGGAAGAGTCACAAGGAGTTGAACAGACGATAGATATACTTCAAGAGGAAGTGTCGACCTGCCGATAGCCATGAGATCTGTGGAAGTAGCGCGAACCTTGGCGCTTTGTGCCCAAAGGAGGATTTCGACATTCAACATTTGGAGAAACAAGAGCGAAGTTCCTTCAAACTCGCATATTGTGAAATCTCGACGACTGTCAGATCTCACGTGGGACATGCATCAATTTGGTGAGAGATCAAGAGCTAAGGCTCATGGCAGTCGAGCAACGTTTCGCAGAACCAGCGACGAGATCATGGCCGTCAATACAGAGAAATCTATGTCATAGATTTCCCAAGGGAGGTTTCGGCATTTCGTGGACCGAGAACACAAGAGAGGGAGTATTTCTACCCTCTTGCCAAAAATCCTGAAAATGAGATCGCCGAGATTTAATCTAAGCTGTGGATCAAGGGTAGAATCTGGACCATTGGATCATCCAGAAATAAAGCCTTTCAATATTTTGCATACCGAGAGGTTGGAGTGGAGGTAACATCATTCGTGGGTCTATGATTTGTGAAACACCTTATAGGATAAGGGTGTGGTCACGACCTTTCATTGTGTGGAGTTAGAGCTCACGCTAGGTGTTTGTAAAATCCGATCGAGTTCATATTTGGACCTGTGGATATGATTTGTGGGTTCCAGTGAGGACCCAAAAGAGTTGTTCCAGCTCAGAGTTAGAGGACGATCCAGTGACCAGGAGGTCACAGACCCCACTGGGATAGGGGGTTTGCATCAAAGTTGCAAAGGACCCGAGGCATGCCAAGAGGAACATTTTTCAAAACTATCCCGATGATGTTTGTCAAGAGCACAACTGGAAAAAACACCATCTCTACATGAAACAAGAGGAACAATAATCACCATCTGTTGATTACATAGTTGATGCAATGAGCAATAATTTAGATGACCAAACTACTAATGCCAAATTTTTCTCAAGGCATCGCTATGAGCAATAAAACCTAATGGAAAAGATGATGACCCAAAGTTGTGAAACTTGTACAACCTAGTAATATCATGAGAAATTCCAGTTGCAAGAAAATGATTAGGATCTTTTAGATCCTTGGTTACAACTTGGTGAGGTGAAAACTCTACGGTTTTACCTTCATCTGAATGAGTGATTTGATATACTGATAGAAGGTTACAATAAAGATTTGGAACACATAATACATCATTGAAATTACCATTATCTACTTGAACTGTTCCACATCCTACAACACTAAGAGATCTATCATCACCAGCAAATATCTTCTTGGTGTTACATTCATTTAGAGAACAAAATATGGCTTTATCCTTAGCCAAATGATAAGATGCTCCATAATCAATAAGCCACTCATAAGAAGAAGAAGTATAAGTTGCATTGAAGGAGAAACCAGAAGCAGAAAGTGCATGTCCATGAGAAGAAGAAGAAGAAGAAGTAGAATGAATACTGATGTTGTGCTTCTTCATCACTACTTCTAAAGCTGCCATATTCTTGAAACATTTGGACTCATCATGACCATATTTATCGCAAAAGTTGCAATGTCTATCAGTCTTCTTATTTTAATATTTTTCGCCTTTTTCACCATTAGGAGATGAAGTTGTCTGAGTGGGTTTGGGAGCCTTATGTTTCTTGTTGTGGTGGCGAGGAAGTTTCTTCTTGGGATTCTTGGGTTTATCTTTTTGTTGGGAGACTAAGGCTTTGTTGGAGGTACCTACAATGCTGATCACTCCAAGTTGTACACGATTATCTTTCTCTCTAATCAAAGCATCATAAAAGGACACAAGAGTGGGTTTTTGATAAGTTTTCTCTAGAGCCTCTCTCATGTCATAAAAGGTAGATGCAAACACAGAATATGCACTACCTAGCTTAGAAAGAATAATATAGATGCAACGCTCTTCCTCCATATTTATCTCACATTCTTCACATAAAATTCTGATTGTTTTAAACTTAGATAGATAGTATTCAATATAAGAAAAATCACTTGGAATTAAAGTCAGTACTTGATTTTATAACTGATGTGCTCGAATAATATTGTGTTTACCAAACACAGATTCAATCTTTTCCCAAGATTCATTGAAGTCATCAATTGCTTTAAGGTGGAACCTTAAATCATGATAGATGGAAATTTTGATTAGTCCACGCAATTCGTCACTCGTATTAGCCCATTTGACTTTATTACAACATCAGTGGGTTCTTTTTCCTTTCCCAAGGTAATCTGTCACAAGCCTTTACTTCTTAATAAATCCTCCATATGAGATTTCCATTCGAAGTAGTTGGCATTGGTAAGAAAAAGATTACTAGAAGAAGCCATATTAAATATGTAGATAATATTGTTTTAAAAACTAAAAATGATTATTTGGATGGAAATATATCGAAAAATTAGGCGTTTAAAAAAAAAAAGGTGTTGAAAACGGACCTCGGATGTGAAAGTTATGCCCTTTTTAAAAAATGCATAAATGGTAACCAAAGGACCATGTGATGGTGTAATTTGCTTTATGAAGTGACCCACTTTTATAAAAAGAAGTGAGGATCACTTTTACAATGAAGTTACTTTATAAAATAAAAGTTGCATGCAAAATAAATAACTCTAAAATAAAATATTAAAGCTACTTATAGTGATTCACTTTTATAATTCAAGTGAAATACACTTTACAATGGAGCATGAAATTTTTAAAAAAAGTAACAAAAAGAAAGACTTGAACTGAAAACCTCTTACTTAATCAGACAACTTTTAACCAAATGAGCTAGAAAAACATATTGTATTTCTTAGCAAGAGGATTGGGGTTGTTTTTGTTGTTGTTGTTGAAGACAGCCTTGGAGAGCATGCTCATAAAAAACTATTTTCACATCAGGATTTTTTTTTGTTTCTCGATGACAACAAGGGTTAGATCTCGATTAGCTTACCCAAAAATTGCACATTTTTGTAACACCTTGTTTCCCCTAAATCTGTAATTAATCCTAATATAGGAATTACCATGCTAAGGCATGATGAAAATGTGAATGTATGATGTGAATGGACCTTATGAAAAAGGTCGATGAATGTAAATA
>JZKD02S0631981.1:947203-957545 GCA_000966675.3 Picea glauca | reverse complement strand
GAAATGGGACCCCCTATTGTCATGTCGCCTTCCGTGGCGCGTTTCCCTCTTGCCACCTGTACTCCACTTAACCGCGTGATAGGGCCCGTCCCGATTGACCACTCGCTCGCCCTGTTGGGATTCATTCCTATTGGCTACTTGCTAGCCCTGTTGGGACCTATTCCTTTTACCATTCACTAGCCCTGTCAAGGTTCGACGTATGCAAGATTCACACAACTCGATGCTCTTTTAGCACTGAGTCGCGTAAGGCGAAGAAGCGCCATATCTATTTGACCAGGTGGTCGTGACCCACAATCCTATGGGAGCAGACAGAGAAAGAGCTAGCTTATGCTAGGCCTCCGTAGATATTTCGGGGGGGATCTGATTCTGCAGAAATCAACAAAAATTTTGATTTGCGTAGTGGGTGCGTTACAAATTAGTATCAGAGCATGGTTACAACACTTGGCCTACTTGGGCTCACGTACGAGCCGCGTAAGGAGATATTGTTATCTGAAATTTCTCTTTAAGGAGAAGGACTGCAGAATGAAACTGTAATTTGGAAATTTTTATAACCCCTCTGTTAAAATGGTAACTACTCTTATAGGAATAGGGATTCATTAATCATTATTACTGATAATATCTGAGTGCAAATAACAGAGGTGGAATAAACTGTGCTAGGAAGCTGCATGAGCCAGACAAGGGACATGAACTGAGTTGTTCTATTTTAGTGTGACGATGGATACATACTACAGTAGGTAGAGTCTATTGCAATTGAGATGGTTGGTTAGGTAAGGATTAATACCCAAATGAAGAACCCCTTCATGATTTGGGAAATCTGGTAAGGATTGGTAGGATCCTTAGAAAGTTATGATTTCTGCATTATGTCAACAAGCACGCATCCTATGGACTCGCGATTTTCGATAACCCGATGGCTCATGGCCGTTGACCTGTCAACAGTCTGCTTCCTGCCGTGAAAGCCTGCCACCTGTCCTCCATGATTGATAGTTGTTCCCCATCAATCGGAAAATCGCGTATCGTGATTCTGCGATGCATAAAACTCTCACTCCCGGGATCTCCGATATCCCGATGGCTTCAAGCTCCCCGATGGGCGCTTCCCTGTCAGGACTTTCCTACTGGTGTCGATCTTCCACCACGTGTCCTTTCCTAAACAAACGGTCTAGATGTCTTTCGCTGCTTCTCATGTCCATGATCAAGCTCTCTTGTTTAACTCGGTCCCCAAGCAGATTCCTTCTATGTGCTGCGCTTGGGCATCTATCGTGCAATCCTGCAGACGTGCATAGCTTTGTTCTCCGATACCACAATTGTTGCTAAGAGAATGTATTTGAAAAATTTAAGAGGTAGAACATGAAGAACTAATGGAAGTTTGAGAGGTTTATACCTATTTAAATCTCGTGGATGAATCTTTACAGGTTGATCATAAGGTATATTAGAGACTGAAGGAATTGGCAAATCAATTTCATTCCCAACTGATGTATAAGAATGAATATGCTATGAAAGAATAGGGTGGGAATTTTTGTCAAGAAAACTTGTAAAAAACACATCACTGTTAACAAAGGGTATTGGTGAAGAAAGCTTATTTTCTTGAGTAATGTGAGAAGAAGCTAGGATTCTTGTTTCAAAAATCTGAGATGAGGTTTTGCACTTTTTATTTTCTAAATGTATAAAATCGCACAAACCTTTTTCAAAATGTACAAGACAAAATGGCAAAGGACTAAAGAATAAATCTAAAATTTCTGGAAAGAAAATTGTCAGTTGATATCTAATTGTTTTACAATGGTTCTTCATTTATTTGTCAAAGGCTGATCTCTAGTGGAATCGTAAGAATTTGTTTAGAACCAAAATGGAAAAATCAACGGGTTCTTCAAATTTTGGAATTGAAAGACGGTAGAGTCGTCGGGTGTAGGATTATATCCAACCTAAGTTTTGTTCACCATCAAAAGGTAGGTATAAATGATTTACCTAGGGACAATATTTCTAAATTCGCTCCCCAACAACATCGCCAAAAAAAGTTGTATTCCTTGAGATATTTCCAAGCTAGGGAAACAACGCCAATGACATTTTAAAATTTCAAGTGGTTGGGGTTTTAAAATATGTTCAAAGAACAAAGGGTTTAGTACTGGTTCTGAATGAGATCAAACTATAAAGGGCAAAAATCTTAGCACTTTGGCACAATTTGAATTGTCGTGGAAGAAGTTGAGTAAACAAAACCAAAGAGTTAAAAGATGTATCATAAAGATAAATATCTATTTAACCTGTGATAGCAGAAAATAAAAATTAAATATAAATGAAATTCTATTTGTTCAAGAGAAATTACATTTCAGATCATAAATAGAACTTAAAATTAAATACACAGGTCATGATTATACTTACAGTAGAATTAATAAAATATGTAACTTTATCAAATGCTTTATGAAGACAATAGTGGTCGTACTAAATTGTCTTTCATATCATCTCATGTATATTTGAAAAGAAAAAAATAAAACATGATAACATACCACAGATAAGGAACACATGTCAAAAACCAAATTCCAGAATCCTTTACTATTTGTGAAAATATTTTTATTAAAAGCAATATAGGTCCGAGCCAAAAAAATTCCCCAACACCCCCATAATTACATTGAATTCACTCTTTTTATACCACAGATTCCTCGACAAAATTTGTTACTATGGCTATTCTTCAACCTCTGGTTTACAAGAGAAAAACCAATACATTTGGAAATAGGATGAATCCCCATAATTCTTTTCAGACTTTGTGGAGGTTGTTTGAATAAATTATCCATGAATCGGTTGAAAGATGAGGTCGCCAAACCGGATTTAGCTTGGGAGATTCTTAGAACTAGACATTTAAGCAATCTTTGACAACACTTCTTGTTCGAAATGATAAAGAAATAAAATGTATATGCCCTTTGTTAGAATGGACACATGGAAAATCTTAATTCGATTTCGTGTTTCGATTGGGCGGACTTGAAACACCTCGATCTCAAATGCGATAAGATCTTGCACTGACACGCGACTTCGATAAATTTGATTTAATGTAACTTTGGGTCTGCGCCCTCCCTTTAACCTTCATGAAGTTTGAATCACGAATTGATTAAGAGCCGTCGATTTGAGATAACGCCAGATCCAACCTGCAGACAAACACACTTTTTATTAATAAAATTTAATAACTTAATTTTAAACCAAAACTATATAATATATAACAGTATATACACATCTTAATCGTAAATAAACTATATATATACAAAACTTAATATAATTAACTATCTATACAATTAAATGTAATTATAAACATATAACTACATAATGTAACTAATATAGCTTAAGTTATTAACTATTTTAACTATTCTAATATAAAATAAAATCTAACTGATAGTTTAAAAGAAAAATTAACACTAACCTAATTTGAAATTTATACTAAAATTATGTTAATCTTTTTTTTTCACACGAAAAAAATAGTTCCACTGTTATTCTTATTAGAATCAAATGAAACTTCCAATTACATTAGACATTTTTTCCATGAATGGAATAGTCATTTTTTGCGCCGGCTGAAACTTGAGGTTATTTTATTTATCTATTGTACTTTATATCTCAATAGTATTTATGTTTGATGTCACCTTATAGGATATGTAGTTTCCCATCTCTAATTATAGTTCCATTGACATTCTCTTCAAAATATAGCCACCCTGGTTTATCCTTGAGAGCTTTCTTGGATAGGTTGTCCGCAATTTTATTAAACTGCCTGTGAATGTGCATGAAGTTTAATGTTTCAAATCCTTGCTTTAGTGAGCTAATCTTATCCTTCCAATGGCTAAGATAGATTGGATCTAGATTTGCTTTGTCACTTATCCAATCAATGGTGACCTTTGAGTCCCCTGCCACCATTAAATTCTTGAAAGAGAAGTGTGTGGCAAGAAGTAGAAGTTCCCATAATCCCATCAACTCAGCTTTCATATTGTTCCCTGTTCCTCCAGCAAAATGTGCTTGGATGTTGTGTCCGGGTGTGATTTTTAAGTAAATACCTATACCACACTTGTCTGTTGATGCTGCACCATCAAAGAAACCAATAGGGTTGTTATTGAAGTAGACTGGGTTTAATAGTACTGTTGTTTTATCAGCTTCCTCTTTATGTGGATGTTCTTGTGTGGAGGTAAGAATTTTCTTATAAAGCCCGGGGACATTCAGGGATCGATTTTCAAACATTATTTTGTTTCTATATTTCCAAATCTCCCACATAATCAGAAAGGGTAAGTGTTTATGGTTTGGCAATTTAAGAAACCCAAATTTTAGGTTTTCTTCTATGGTGGCCCTCTTCCACTCACTGTCAATTCCCATAGAAGTGAGGATATTGCCCCAGATCATTTGGGTGGTCTGGCAGTCTACAAAAAGATGTGTGACTGACTCTTTTGCCTTTAGACACAATGCGCAAGCTGATGGACCAATTCCACCGTGCTTTTGAAAGTTAATGCTAGTGAGTAAACAGTCTTCTAAGCATAGCCACATGAAGAAGATAATTTTAACCGCTACCTTCACCAACCAAATCGCTCTATGCCACCGCTGTCCATCAATAATTTTATTTGTGTAAAGGATGCACTGATATGCTGTGATGGTCGTGACCTTGCCGGATGATCGATTCCAAGCCCAAGTTAGTTTGTCACTTTCCCTGTTCAGTCGGATGCCACTGTTCTTCAGGTTTTGTGTGAAATCGTCCCATTCTAAACTATGTTCAGAATTTAACCCCAATTGACTAGCGTCCAACCATTGCTAGTGTGTTTCTGTTGAGTCGTAGACGTTGGCCTGTGCTAACATGAAAATGGCTTGGCTGTTCAATTGAAGAATAAGCGATTTGGATAGTTGATAGTTATCCTCGCATCCAATGTATGGATCGCGCCCAAGAATAACCCGCTAACCTGTCCCAACTTTCCAAGCTAGCCAGTGTTTGATGATCGGTAAGGATAGCATCAAGTTCTTCCAAATGATGGAGGAATTTTGAGTGAAGTGGACGTCCCTGTGCAGCCAAGAAGTGATGTCTATACCTTTAAGATATTTCCTTGTGAGGACCCTATTCTATAGATTATTTCCAAAGAGACCACTCCAACAGGTTTTTGCTGCTAGGGAGAGAGCAAACCATTTCATATGTTTAATGCCCCATCCACTGAACTCTTTTGGTTTAGCTAGACTTTGCCATTTTGCAAGGTGAAAACCAGTATCTTTCTTGCCCCCTTTCTAGATAAATCTACTTATCAGAAGTTGAATGCGCTGGAGGATGGACATCAGAGCTTTTACAAGGCTAAGCCAATAGACTGGTATACTTTGTAAGATTGATGTTGCCAAGGTGAGTTTGCTTCCCAGGGACAACCATCAAAAAGTCCAATTGCCAATCTTCTAACTAGGATAAAACCAAAATATGCATATATCAAGCTAAAACCTAAAAACATTACACTAAATAAAATATATTTTAAGAGACTTAGACTCAATTATAAAATTCAAAATGCCTATACTAAAATTTTGAATTAAAACCTATGTTACAACATGTTCCGTAAACTTTCATGTGATGAACTACTTGAGATTATTTCTAATTTTCATTGAGAATATTTCCAATTTTCATTGTTGTTTGTCTCTTGGTAATTTGTTTACATATTTTATTGTTTGAATAATATGGTTAATTCAACTTGATTATGGCATAATGGGTTGTATAAAAGTTGGCGAAACTAGAAAATTGAGGAAGATATTGTTTACCATTTCTAGGTTAATGAGGTCGAGTACACCCTAAAAACTAATTATTTATTTAAAAATGATTTGAATTCTTTTGAAGATTTAAATTCTAGAGAGATGAAGGGAGATAATTTGATACAAATGTGTGATTGATAATCTAGTTTACACTAAATGTACAAACAACAAAGAGCATACACACCCCCTTTTTAAAATGAAATGCACAAAAAAAAATAGAAAAGTAAAGTCCACCTTGTAATTCATTGAATCACTTTGAATGTTTTTATTTTATCATATTTAAAATGAAATGCACAAAAAAAAAATAGAAAAGTAAAGTCCACCTTGCAATTCATTGAATCACTTTGAATGTTTTTATTTTCTCATATGAGTGTGAGGTTGCTCCACATCCCATTGAGTGCTCCAAGCTTTCCCTAGTTGGGTGCTCCAATGTTTCTCTAGTTGGGTAATGGCCAAAAGGATGCAATGGGAAAGGTAGGAAGTTGAAGAGGAAGGAGTGGGAGGCCTCTTGGAGGAGTAAATGAATAAGAGTTTCATTTGTGGTGAACTGAGGGGAGGTAAATCCACAAATAAATTTTCTCAAGAGAAAGAGAGTTGAATATCATTGAAGGGAGTTATAGAGTCCAAGAATTCTCTCATATTGTTCTTAGATGACTCGTGAACACTGTTATCACAAGATTTGTAATTGTGCAAAGCCCAACACAAGATCACCAATTCTTGTGTAACTGTATGATATCTTACCACTGTCAGCTTAGTAAGAAATCCCCTCCTTTTAGTGATGGAGGAGTCCACCACTAGGGAGGCTTCCCCGGTGACCTCAAGGGATCAAAGTAGCAAGTTTGTTAGCCGATCCTACCGCCCCCTCTCTTGATCACCTAATGAACAAACTAGGTCTGTGAAATGGATGAGGTATGGAGTTGTTTGAGTACATGCATGGAACAAGAACAAGCATATATATGATTGATTTCCAAGTATAAACATGCAATCAAAACCTCACAAGACACTAGACAATGATAATTTTCTATAACTGGTACAAAATTGCAACAATACAACAACTTATAACAACAAGTACAAGTTTGTAACAACAACAATAAATATACCTCAACAATAAATATAACAACAACAATAATTCCTCATGATTGAGAGGACTGGTGAAAATATGTAGGGTTAGATTTACCTGACCTATAATGGTTAGAATCAACAATGAGGATAACCTGTTTGAGGAGTCCTTTGGGACTGTTCCTGATTCCCAAGAGTGACCCTTGTTGGTCATTTTTATAAAGAGAGGGTAACACCCGTATGAGTTAGGACTATGAGATTTGTCCTGTAAGTAACTTAAAAAGCTCAGAAGATAAAGCAGGAGAAATTCTTCAGAAAATAATTTTGAAGATTGGATGGGATCTAGAGTCAAGATCCATTCAGAAAGAACCGAAACATTTCGATTTGTTCGATCTTGGAGAAGTAGCGTACTGGTTAGTTGCGAGGAGATACCGGAATTTTGCAAGACCAAAAAGGCTTGGGAGAAGCAATGAGAAATTCACAAAAATATCATACTCGTTGATCAAGGAGCGAATTGGACCATTGATCATTCAGAGAAAATTTCGCAATTCCGGGGATCGAAGGGATTCAAGGTTCTTCATAATAGAAGTCCCGAAGTCACGAAACGTGAAATCGCGGCATAATCACAACCGTCGATTGAAGAGTTGTTGGTGACCATTAGATCTAATTGATCAACGAGGAAGATAAGGCTAATAACCTCTCATCAATCCTAAGCTCAAGAGGAATAGTATCTATTATATTGGAATGAACGAGAGCCGTTGATCTAGAGCTCTGAGGTTTCGTCTATTGGGAAAATGGAAGCGTATACTTCCCCAAAGTCATGCCAGGTAAATCACCGATTTAATCAGGACCATTGATTGCCAGAGAGATCTAGACCATGGGATCTAGATTGTCGGGCCTGCATAGATTAGAAGTTTGGGAAATGGTGGAGCGTTGTCCACGTATTCGCCGAAATACAGGATCTTGATGTGTGTCTGATAATTGACCCCAGGTTCCGAGCAAAGGGACATGTGGATGAAAGAGCCGAGAAAACCTTAGCCTCGGTCTTTTGGGTTTTTGGATTTCGATAATCAATGAAACAGAGTTCCTTGCAACGGGAATTTTGAAATCGTGAAATGTGAAGCGCCTTTTAATTCAGATCGTGGTCACTGTCGGTGGTCATGTGAGGAGAGGGCGTAAGCTAGTATGATGAATAATGCATGAATTTAATGCACCGAGGAGATTCATATTAAGAAGCCTGATACTCATACCAGTAAGGTATGAATGCTATATAGAACGTGCAAGTAATGCACATGTATGATGTAAGAGTATAAGTGTACTAGAATCCCAACATGATGGCCCTGATGAGTGAAACGTGAGGCAAGAATTACACTTGCCAAAATTGAATGAATACCATAGGATGCATGGTTGACTCTGTTCTAAAGAGTCGTGAAGGTTCTGTCTTGAATGATGGCTTAAGGGGGAATGTACTCCATTCCCCAGAAAGAGCCAGTACAATTAAAGGAAAGAGTAAATGGGTGAGGATGCTTTGATGTCTTGAAAATAGGCAAATGTTTATGCCTTTAAAGATCATATGAGAAGGATTGTGAACAATCCTAAGATGATTGATTTTAAAAATGGAAATGTATGTAGGCTATGAAATATACCTACGATAGCTACATGCAGGCTTAGGATTATGAATGTGGTTAAGTACATCATAGATGTAAGTTAACAAAAATGCATGTTTATATTCCTTAAGGGGAATATTTGGTAGATCGCTAAAAGGCTAACTCAAGGTTGAGGCCATCACAAGTGGTGATGGATCTACAACAAGGAAGTTGCATGCTGAAGGAGTTCCCGGTGGAGGAACTGTATAAGGTCTCTGTCAGAAGAATAGAGTCACAACCCGATAATTGTTGAAGGTTGGACAATGGGCTGCAAGTCTTGTCCATGTATAAGAATCCTGGATTACATTTGGAAGAATCATGTAAGTAAAAGAAGAATAATAGCCAAATATTGACCATTCTGATAACCTAATGGAAGTGTGTAGGATGCACACGTTCATGATTAATTATGAACAAAGAGTTTCTACTAAAGCATGCTAAAGTATCCTAAGAGTTAGGATGAGCCTAACCCAGGGCTGCTCAGAAAAAGAGTAGTTGTGGAAACCAGTATGGTTGGTAAGAGGCCAGTAAACCCCTGAGTATGATTGAATGAATAAATGGGTATGTTTAATTGATATGGCTTGGTTGAAGCTGTGATAACTTGACTGGGCTAAAAATCCCCAGTGGGACCTTAGAGATAACTTGACTGTGATAACAGTGGGACCCTAGAGATAACTTGACTAGGCTGAAAATCCCCAGGCGATGTAGAAAGAATTGGAAGAAGGGGAGAGCCCTCAATTCTTTCCTTGCTGTGCATTATGATTCTATGGGATGATAAAGCTAGTACATTGATGAATGAAAACTCTTTGACACCATAATAATGATGGTTTTAATGATGTGAAAAAAATTGAGAAATGTTGTGTTACACTCATGAAAAACATTAAGGATAATGTGATGAAGTGCATATAGATATGCTAGACATGCCTGAAAATGTTTTTATTAATTAAACGCTATGATATTTTAATTTTAAATTACATGACGATTAATGTGCCCATGGTGTATGTCATGTGTAGAAAGGAATAATATTGGAACTATTGAGAGAGATAGTTGCCAATGATGAACAACCTCAAACAGAGAATGACCAGGAGAAGGCTGGGATCGAAATATCGTTGACAGGACTGTAAAAGTCCCCATAAAGCACTGGTGATGAGGTAAAA
The DNA here is from genome assembly GCA_000966675.3 of Picea glauca. Lineage (NCBI taxonomy): Eukaryota > Viridiplantae > Streptophyta > Pinopsida > Pinales > Pinaceae > Picea > Picea glauca. Next base: position 947,959 of record JZKD02S0631981.1, on the reverse strand, counting down.
ATAAGAAAGAGGGTGCTAGCATCCAAGAACTAGTATAAAGATATTTGTGCCTATGAAGGGATTTGGTAAGAACCCCTTCCGAAATATTTTATTATTGCATGCTATACCTGAAAGTTGAAAGGGCAGTTGTATGCCTTGGATACCCAAGTAGGGTATGATTCAGGAAGGAGAACCTGAATAGTGGAGGTATGAAACTCTGGTACTAAAGACCGATTGTAAACCTCAAGAGAATTCATGAACTGATATGTCATGAACACATGGACCAATCAAGGAACGATTGGAAACAAAAGTGCTCATAGATAGCACATTGCATGGAATTACTTCCAGGAAATGCATATTTGCATAAAGGATAGACAATGGATTTCTCATTGAGGAAGGAGGACCTTCCAACATTTCTACTCACGAGGTATAGGTGTTAGAGAAAACCAAATTTGGGTGGCCATGAGTGTTGGCACCCTGGTTATTAATGAAGGCGTAATGCGTGGGCAAATTTAGGCGAAACTTTTAAGTTTAATATGTACTAATTTGGGGTCGTAATCGGCCTATAACAGGAAGCGTGGATTCTATTGTAAGAATGAATGAAAACGAATAAACCATATGAGGAAAGGATTGGTTAAATCCCAACACCCCATGACCAAGAACCGGTCCTAAAGGGTGATGAACTTGAAATCAATGCAAGAATGCATTGGGTATGAATGTGGCCATGGATAGTGGCACAATTGTTAAAACTCTTTGAAATGTTGAAGTACGTTGAAT
>JZKD02S0631981.1:916263-947142 GCA_000966675.3 Picea glauca | reverse complement strand
AACAATTTGTTTGGCTGATTGAGGAATGAATTGCAGGAAGCAGAGGGTCATGGATATGGAAATAAGGTAAGCCATAGGAAAGACCGATTGCCTGCTGAGCCAAACTGCAAGGAATGGTATTTCCTTTTTGAGAAAGTAATTTAATCGTTAAGTATGCACAATTCTGAGATTGTTGTGATGATGTGGTAAGGGTGCAATAAAATGTATATGCATGAAAAAGCTAACAAGTTGTTTGTCCAATTGAAGTTGAAAGTGCAGGAAGCAAAGGGGTCTTGGATATGGTAGCATTGTAAGCCCATAAGGAAGGCCAATTGCCTGCTGAGCCAAACCATTATGGGAAGGAAAGTCCCATAATTATGAATCTGGCTCCTGAGCGGGACAAATATGAAAACAAATCGTGAGATTGGACCAATATGTGGGTGACAAGTTTGCAATAAAATTATGAAAGTTAGCATTTATGATGACATCTCACGAAATCTTGTGTACCTGTGATACAAGTGAGAAGAAAAGACATGTCCAGAGAGGAACAAATGAAGACTGTCAAAGCTGAAAATGATGAACATGGCTACTATTGAGCCATGAAAACCCCCATGATAAACCATGATCACCTGAAAATTATTATGTTGAGGTAACACAAGCTGGAGGGATTCCTTGACAGAGCATGTCTGAGGGACGCCTCAACTGTAAGACTCGATAGAGTCTCTAAAATTCTTCCTGTGTGAGAAAACCTCGGCAGGGCAATATGGATCACCTGAGGGACTGTATAACAGTCCAGGGGATGATTGAGCCTAGGTCGGAGGATGAGTGACCTCAAGGAAGAGGATACCTTAATAATTCTTGTAAACTATTGGGATCATGCACATAGTGGTTAGTTTCCCGTGTGGAAAGACCTTGGAAAGGAAGATGAAATCATGATAGCTCTTGTGATCTATTGAATTGGAATCATGCATCCAATGGGTACGTCAAGGAAAGTGATGAGCAGGGATAACAAAACTACCATGTGGATACATATCTACAAGCTACACATAAATTATTGAAGGCAGATGACAAAGACTGAGATCCCTAAAGAGGACCTGACCGAGGATGAAGATCAAGACTTTTGAAGTGGCCGAATAAGAAAGGCATGACATGTGTTTTGAGAAAGAACACCGAGGACGACGTTCCTTTAAGGGGGAGGGAATTGTAACACCCTGTTTCCCCCAAATCTGTAATTAATCCTAATATAGGAATTACCATGCTAAGGCATGATGAAAATGTGAATGTATGATGTGAATGGACCTTATGAAAAAGGTCGATGAATGTAAATAACATTATGAATATATATATTGCAGGACTGTTAAGAGGGGATGTGTTGAAAAAGAGACCACGATGGATAAAGAAAGGAAGTGGAAGGCACCTGGGATGGTGGCGTGAACTTCCACCAATACTGTATTTGGTCTTCACTGGCCCGAATTAAATGTCTCACAGGCTGGTAGGTAGATGGATCCTCAGAAATTAATGAGGGATGGGGGAGGAGAACTGCCCATCCGTAGGAGTCTCAGTCCTGACCAGTGTGCAGAAAATCGCGCCACACGCAACTTCGCAAGAGGAAAAGGCTTGACGAAGAAGCAAATGAGGGGTCAGGCATCGTGCAAACGCGAGGGAATGCAAGGAAGAGGAGAAGAACCCTGGAAAAACTCTTGCAATATGTATAGTGAGTGATAGCGGAGAAGAAGGAGAGTAACCTTCGTTCTCGGTCACTGGCAAACAGAGACACAGTCTCACAGCATCATGGTCTCGGCTCGGGGGTGGCTAGTGGTAAATCCAATGGGAGTCATTGAGCCTACGGTTGGGTGGAAATGAGCACCCCTCTCAGCAGTTGCATAGTCCCTGGTGTTATTTCTGATAAGTGTTTTTACATCTTGTATCTTGAAATGTATATTATGACTTTTATGCTCATAAGATGTGAAATTGTGAATGATTTTAGTGTAAGTATGTCTGTATGGTGTTTTGACCAGTACTGGTAGATGCATGTTTATAATGGAAAGGCTACGTATGGATTATGTTTTTATAAATCACTATTTATATGCATACTGATCTAATTCAGACTTCATGTCTGGTTCTCGGGATAGAGATACCCTTATCTGCCTCAGATAGTACCCTGGGTAAAACTCCCCATAGAGATACCCTCCTTGAAAATCCCATCAAGAACCTGGAAAGAGGATGTGAAGGCGCGAGGCCTTAGTAACCCTGCACGAGGAGGAATGATCCTCTTGAAATCCTGAGATGGCAGTGTAGGGATAAGTATCGAATTGAAGGACGAGATCTCGTCGGGAGATCTATGGTCACTCACGACCGTCAGATCGGAAGAGGAAGTTGGGGCGTTAAATTCCTTAACCTTGATAAGTATCAAATCGACGAACGAGATCCCGTCGAGAGATCTGTGGTCACTCATGATCGTTAGAATGGTAGAAGAAAGTAGGACGTTAAAAACCTTACCCCTTTGTTTTTTTGTGTCTTCGTGAGTGGCGAAGAAATCAGGATCGTAGATCCCCAAGGTACATGAGAGATCTGGACCGTTGATTTTTCCACGCCCAGGAAACCGTGGAAGAGTGCACAGCGTGGAGACCAATCTGCACCGTCATATCTCGGTTATAAAACCCGACAGTCGTTAGATCTGTCAAGAGATACACGAGGGTTAAACCCCAGTGAATAGGGGCAAAAGCCCCGAATTAGATTTGGGTCGTCCAATTAAAGGAGGCTACGTGTCGAGAGATTACCCACTTTGGGAAATTGGGAATCGAGGACTTGGGAGTCCTGGTGACAAGAGATCAGGATGTTCCATGGTGGAAACCCCGAGACATATTTGGACCATCCGCTTATGAGAGGCTACGTGTTGAGAGATTACCCACATCGGGAAATCGGGGATTGAAGATTCAGGAGTCCCGTTGAAAAGAGGTCGGGCTCTCACCTTGATAAGTCACGATGGGAATAAAATTGTAGTCATATGAGAAGAGTTCATATTGGCCAAAGTATAGCCCAGGGGGATAATTGTCGATCAAGGCCTGTTCAGCACTTTGGCATTTCGGCACTCGGAATACCGAAGGGCATGCTCCCATGTGCCCACAAATCCCGAAATCCATACTTGCAAACTCCCACCTGTTAGCATGAGGGTTAAGTTCCGATCAACGGGTGAGATCTTTTCGGAGGATCTAGAGTCGGTGACAACCCTTAGATGTGGAGGAAGGAACGCAGACGATAGTTCCTAGACCCCTCCCAGCCTTTGCAAACAATGAACAAAGGAGATCCTTTCAGAGGATACCGAGTTGGTGAAGACCGTTAGATGTGAGGAAGAGATGTCGGCGTTAAGATGGGGCGTGAATGCGCATTAGGGTAAGTGGTGAGAAGATATGGACGACCAGAGTCCACCTACCTAGATCTACGACTGAGGCTTCATTCCAGAGCCCCCCTGTCATTCTTCCTTTAGCGGTTAGGGGGGGGTCCAGAATCGGACGCGCAACTCTCGAATGGTCAGGATTAAGTCACCTTGATCAACGACGCTCAGGCGAATTCTGGACCCCCATTGTCATTCTTCCTTTAACGAGGGGGGGGGTCCAGAATGGTGTGGCGTGTGAAGTGGGACCCCATCCTGTCATGTTGCCTTCTGTGGTGCGTTTCCCTCTTGCCACATGTACTCCACTTAACCACGCGACAGGGCCTGTCCCTATTGGCCACTCGTTCGTCCTGTTGGGATTCATTCCTATTGGCTACTCGCTAGCCCTGTTGGGACCCGTTCCTTTGACCATTCGCTAGCCCTATCAAGGTTCAACGTATGCAGGATTGACACGACTCAACGCTCTTGTAGTGTTGAGTCGCATAATGTGAAGAAGCGCCATATCTATTTGACTGATGGTCGTGACCCACGATCCTATGGGAGAAAACAGAGAAAGAGATAGCTTACGCTAGGCCTCCGTAGATATTTCGAGGGGGCTCTGATTCTATAGAAATCAACAAATATTTTGATTTGCGTAGTGGGTGCATTACAATTTTCTTATTTGTTTATGATTTGTCGAGATCACACAGGGCGTGGGGAAAAGAGAATATGAAGATATAAAAGAGTAGAAACCTAGAAACAAACAATATAAAACCAAAATAATACTCTGCAAAAATTTAAAAAGGGCGTATTCAGAGTTTATGCCTCTCTATCTAACTGAAATGGCCGTATCTTGGGAAAACGAAAACCTTTTCAAGTGAAAATAAAAGTGTTCCTGACTGAAACGAGTTCTCTAGACGTAATGGAATATTCCTCTCATCCCAAAAATGTACGAAAATGGCAGAAAATAGAGATGATTGAAGTCAGCTTCACGATCTCGATCTACAACAAGAGCGGGTCTTAAAACAGGCTCTGATACCATGTTCGATAACACATGTATTCCAACAGAGGAAGAACACCTTTAGTAACCACTCACACAACCAGATCAAAGATCAACACACTGATGTTTTGACGTGGTAAAACCCTACGGGGAAACATCCACGGCTCCAACCAACGCAACCACTTGGAGCAGTTTATTAATGCAAAAAAAAAGATTATCGAGAGATTTTACAAGAGAGTTTCTCACAATCGATCATCGGAAAATGACCCTCGATGCTATTTAAATAGAGATCATGGACCAATCGGGTGTTAATCCACAAATCAATGGTTGTTAATATTGATGAGAGTATGAACCATCAGATCACTCTATGTCAGGAACATATCATGACCATCAAATTTCCTAACTACAAATGCATACTAATGCATACTAAAGAAACACACTAAGAAACACACTTTTACCTAAAAACACATTAGACCAAGTAGATATTAACTAATTTCTAAGTGTCTAAATATCCTAACATGATGTATATTATGTTTTTGGCCTAAAACATAATTTGATGAGCACATGATAATTATTACAAAAATGATATAGAATCTACATGGAAGATAATCACTATGTGATTTTGGACATATATCCAAGTAACCAACTTATTGCAAGAATTCAGATGACAAACAACATAATGTTTTCATTGAAATTAAATCCATCCATGAAGAGAAAAACAACACAAACTGTCAGTGAAGCAAGAGATGCACATTCTAACATTGAATTCAAAGAAGAAAGTGAAGAAGTAAGTGCACGCAGTTCCAAGAAAGGAAAAGGTAGTGTGCACATTTTCAAGAAGGAAGAAGACAGTGACACATAGATGCATACATCATCCCAATATGAAGTTTAGGATGATTCCTGGCCGTGGAATTTCATATTTTGACATTTAAACTTTGGAGGTCTAAATATGCTACATACAAAGGATTTGGTGAAAGGTTTTTCATTGATTGAAAAACTAGAAAGAATATGTGAAGGTTGCATCTTTGGAAAGCAACATAGAGAGTCATTTTTAATTGGAAAGTCATATAGAGAAAAATCTGCACTGAAAATTCTACATTCAGATATCTGTGGACCAATCCAAACACCATTTATAGGAGGCATTACCTGTTTTCTTACATTGATTGATGATTTCTCAAGAAAAACATGGATTTATTTTCTAAAACATAAATCTGATGCATTTGGTTGTTTTCAGCAGTTCAAATCACTTATGGAGAAGCAAACTGGTTATTTAATCAAGGTTCTAAGAACTTAAAGAGGTGGTGAATATGTCTCAATATATTTTCAGAACCTTTGGTTCATGGAATTTACAAGTAATTCACTACATGATATACACCACAACAGAATGGTGTCGTAGAGAGAAAGAATCGAACCATCATGGAAATGGCGCCCAATATGTTGGCAGGAAAACATTTTTCAAATGAGTATTGGGATGAGGTAGTAGCAACTACTGTATACATCATGAACATATTTCTAACAAAGAGGGTGAGAAACAGAGTTCCTCAAGAAGCTTGGACAGGTATGAAGCATAATGTGGCGCACTTACAAGTTTTTGGTTGTGTCGCATATACACATGTTTCAGATGATTTGAGAAAAAATTTAGGCAACAAAAGAAAAAAATGTATATTTTTGGGGTATTTTAAATATAAAAAAGTATACAAGGTGTATGATCCTATTGCAATAAAATTCATAATCAGTCACGATGTTCAATTTGTATAGAATGAAGCATGGAATGGAAGCATAGAAAGGAAAGTCAAAATTATTGATGTTATCGCATATAATGATGTGGAAGAATAAGTGGTTCAAACACTAGGTACAAGTTAGAGAGTAGTTCCTACCACTTCTGGAACTGCAAAAAAAATCATAGCACAAACTACTCCAGTGAGATCTGCAGGTGCGTAGTCCACACCTAGAGTGAAAAAAACTCCAATAAGCAGTCCAAGTAGTTCTACATCTCTAGATCCAACATTAGCTAGTATGTTACCAAGAAAGACAAGAAGTCTGCGTGAAATCTATAATGTTGACACAACAAATTCATTTTCAGTCATTGCTCTGTTTTCATAAATAGATGATCCATTAACTTTTGAAGAAGATGTCAAAGATGATGTATGGGCACAAGCCATGGATGAAGAAATTGAAATCATACAGAACAATCAGACATGGAAATTGGTATATGTACCTGGAGACAAAGATGTGATAAGTGTCAAGTGGATTTATAAAACCAAGAAAGATGCAGATGGAAATGTGCATAAGCACAAGGAAATATTAGTTTCAAGGGGTTTTACACAAAAACCTGGAATAGACTTCAATGAAACATTTGCACTAGTTGCGCGCATGAAAATTGCTAGAACTATGTTGGCAATTGTTGTGCAGAATAAATGGTTTGTTTATCAAGTGGATGTAAAGTCAAAATTTTTGAATGGACATTTAGAAGAAGAAGTATATGTGGAAAAATCTGCAAGGATATGAGATTCCAGGACAATAAAACAAGGTATATAGATTGAAGAAGGAACTGTATGGATTAAAGCAAGATCCCAGAGCTTAGTACAGTCACGTAGATTCCTATCTCACTTAGAGTGGATTTCAAAGAAGTGAATGTGAGTCAACATTGTACATCAAATCAAATCATCAAGGTAAAATGTTAATTGTTTTCTTATATGTAGATGATATGATTTTTACTCATGATTTTAGCATAAAAGAATTTAAGTCAGTCATGAAGGATGAGATTGAAATGACTGATTTGGGGCTTATGAACTATTTCTTGGGTATTGAAGTTCACCAGTCCAAATATGATATATTTATTTCAAAATCTAAATATGCTCATGAGATCTTGAAAATATTCAACATGATAAATTCCAAAGCAACTCCAACACCTGTCATAACAGGATTGAAATTAAGCAAAGGAAGATGAAGGATCTAAAGTGGACCCCACTATGTTTAAAAGGTTGTTAGGAAACCTTATGTATCTGATAGAAACAGGGACATATATTATGTATGGAGTGAGCCTGATTTTAAGGTTCATTAAAAATCCGAAAGAATCCCATTGGAAGGAAGGAAAAATAATTCTGAGATATGTATATTTATTTCATTTTCATTTTCTCAACCAAATATATAAAAGAATAAATATTTTATTTATTTATTTAACTTGAATGAATACATAAGATCAATCTTTGAATATCTTCAACTTCAAGCAACTATGAGAGACCCAACTCTTTGTTACAAGACACAACTTGTAGCTCTCGGATCCAACTGAGAAATGAGGAATCCAACCCTCATAACAAGTCCCATCTTGTTGATCTCAGATCCAACTGAGATGTGAGGAATCCAATCCTCATACAAGACCCAATTTGTAAACAGGCACCAACCTGATAGAATGAACCTTCATTCAATCCATTATATATAAATATATATACTTGAACAAATTCAACTACACTTTTCCTTCTCACCATTCTTTCTTGTTTATATAGTCTTCCAACTGGTGTGAATTTGAAGCATTGTGTCTTTTGATATTTTAACCATTGTACCTTTTCATTTAAACGATAATATTGAACTTTAATTAATATCATTTTTCTTTTTTATTCTTTATTCATAATGTTTTCATGATTTAACTCTCTTTTAATCATGACTGTGTATCAGTGCATTTGTCCTCATGAGTTGATCACATATGGATCGACTCATTATATCATTCTCATGCTTCTATTGTGTCCTCAATTCATCAACATACTATATTCGATCTTTCAGCTATTCTCTGTATTGTTATGGTGTTAATTCTCTATCGAATTACAGAGATGAAATCTATATGAGGCGCTTCCTTCAAACCATTTTCAAATGACCTTAGACGCAAAACCACGGGCTTATTAATTTAATATTTGCTTCTTATTTTACCCTTATTTATTTATTTATTCCATACGACAGCATGTGGTGACCAGGTGCTAGGCCAAGTGAGTGCTTAATCACTTATCAAAATCAATGATCACGTTTTAATGTCACAATGAGATGGACGGTTCTTGTTCACTTTGTAACTTCGGCTATTCATGGCTCTTGAACTCTGGAGTAGCAATTCCTCCAAAGTAATTACCTACCGAATAAGTCATAAATCGGTGATGACCACTTGTTGTTGGTTAACACCTCCACTTACGCTATCCTTCCACTATGCTTGATCATCGGTTGAGAATTCTCCCGAATTAGATCAACGGTTAGCGTTACTTCGTGATTTACACTTACTCTATGTTTCCACTATACTTGATCAAGGGATATTACTTAATCAAAGGTTGGTTGGACGGTCCTTGTTGACTTCGATAATTCGAGGGTCTGGAGGTCCGGGTAATTTTTTTTCCCATTTCTACCAGAGTTTGGTCAGCGTCGGAATTGACTGTCTCCTGATCTGATGGTTGAGAATTCTCACAAAGTTATCTTAGATCAACGATGAACGTTGAATTTGGCCTTCGATGCTTCAGTTGATTTCTCCTACACATACCTTCAATATTCCATAACACATTTCTCCGAAGTAGATCGAATGGTTGGATTTTACTTACACGATGAACGATTCTCGTTCATTTCGGAACTTCGGGACTCCAGGAATTTTCTAGTGCCGAAACTCCTGAAGTACAAACTCCCAAAGTGACATAACTTGTTGATGTCACTATTGATGTGGAATTGACTGAGTGGCTTCCACATGCCACTTATATTCGTAACTTATGCTTACCTGAAATTCCAACTTCATCTTGACACTTGTCATTATCTAATTGTGCCACATGTCATTTCTGATGTAGTCTTTCTAACATGGATCTCCTCATGTGGCATATGTTCTCCTCCTGCATCTAACGATTGTCATAACTCCCAAAATGTATCTTTGATCAATGGATGAGAATGACTTCGTCCTGTTAAATTATGAGCTTGATTTCTTATGTGGATTAATTCTTTTATTTTCTTCAATACTTTGATTCCAGCTTAATATACTTCAAAAATTTGAAATCATAATCGAATAGCAATAACTATGTAGATAAGTAAACATGCACATCAACAACACATATACCCTGGGGAAACCCTGTACAGGAAGAAAAATCCCAACAAAGAATATTCCTTTATTGCATTAACAATGTAAGATCTCTTACAAATATTCACCATGAATGTTATGCTCTCAAAGATCTTGCTAAGATGACTCTGACTTGAAAAAGACTTAAAATACCTTGCTAAAATACACCTCTGATATGATGCTTCTTTATCATTGATGTGATCCTCTATTACTTCACCCTCAACCTGCATATGAAAACTGTGTTTCAAAAATGTGTTGTAGAACTATGTTGAAGAGAGGGTTCGACCTCTTCTTATATATGCTGAAGAGGGGAAGAGGCGAAGCTCGAAATAGTAACCTGATTGCACGCATTAAACATAACTCAGCTTCATACTTTAGTTCGAACTTAGAACTAGACTTGAGATTGGTTACAACTCAGCTTTACACTTTAGTTCGAACTTAGAACTAGACTTGAGACTGACATGCTTTAGTTCGAACTTAGAACTAGACTTAAGACTTTAGTTGGAAATCAACATTACACTTTAGTTCTAAAGTAGAACTAGACTTAAGACTTTAGTTGCAACTCAACATTACACTTTAGGTCTAAATTAGAACTAGACTCGAGACTTTAGTTGCAACTCAACATTACACTTTAGTTATAAAGTAGAACTAGACTTAAGACTCTAGATACAACTCTTGACAAGGAAATTCGAAATTCTTTTCATGGTGGATAATGTTTACACGTGCCAACACACTAGATCAATACAATTACATCATTTTCAATATTAGGAATATCGTTTGTTTCTAGCTCATAGGAATTTTATATTCAACCTAACTTTTGCTAGATGCCTTGAATTTTGCTCATGGCTCACAAGGTTTGACTAGGCTCATAGAGGTTGTATGTTCCCCCTAACTTTTGCACTAGTCTGTCTATGCTCACAGAGGTTGTACATTCCCCCTGACTTTTGCACTAGACTGTCTATGCTCACAGAGGTTGTATGTTCCCCCTGACTTTTGCATTAGACTCACATAGCATCTCGTTCATCCTGAATTTTGGTTTGACTGACAGAGGTTGTACGTTCCCCCTATCTTTTGTCAATACCTCACAAGACTGGTTGATTCTCCAAATCTCCCTAGCTAGCCTCAGGGTGGCCCATATGGCCTCTCATTGGAGAATGACTATTGATGTTGCCAAATTTAACACTCCCTCTCTGCGAGGGAGTCATTCTCAGCCACACCAATCTTACTTCTTAGCTGCACAAACTATCTCGAGGTCAGAGGCTTGGTCAGGATATCAACTACCTACTCTCTCGTGGCTATGTATTGTAACTTTACAGTTTTTTTCTGGACCAAGTATCGGATGTAGTGGTACGTCATGTCAATATGTTTTGACCTATTATGAAATACCGGGTTCTCTATCAATTTTATGCAACTTTGATTATCACAGTGAACCACCATCGTCTTGATCTTGTCACCAAACAACCCAGAAGCCAATTTTCTGAGCCATATTGATTCCTTGCTAGCATCACTTGTTGCAATGTACTCATCCTCTGTTGTACTCTGTGCAATGGATCCATGATTTCATCTTGACCAAGAGATCATAGTGGATCCTAAAATGAAGTAGTATCTGGAATTACTCTTCTGATCCACTGGGCTTCCTGCCCAGTCAACATCTGCATACCCATGCAGAAATAAACCACCACTGGATGTATATCTCAGACCATAAGTAATGGTCCCTCTGAGATATCTCAAGTTATTCTTTGCTGCCACCCAGTGTATCTATCTCGGTTCAATAATGAACTGACTCATTGAAATCACTTCATAGCATATATCTGGACTAGTGTGGATCATGTACATCAATGATCCAATCAACTGCCTATACATGGTGGGATCCACCAAATCTGAACCTGTATCAGAATCATGTAGCTTCCTTAGGTTGGTAACCATCAGAGTAGACATGGATTTGAAATCCATCATACCAAACCTCTTTAGCACATCCACTGTGTATTTTCCTTGTGCCAGAAATATCTCGCCCTGTCTTTGCCACACTTCCAATCCTAGGAAGTAATGCATCAAGCCTAAGTCTTTCATCTCAAATTATGAGGTTAGCTCCCTCTTACACCAGGATATTAGCTTTTCATATCCTATTAGAAAGATATCATCAACATACATGATTAGTATAACAAGTTAGTTGCCTCTTACCTTGAAGTATGTATTTGCATCAACATCACTTTTTTGAAATCCTGGGCTTTTAAGAAAGCCATCAATCCTGTCATACCAAACTCTGGGAGCCTTCTTAAGACCATACAAGGACTTCCTTAGCTTGCATACACGAGTGCCTTTGTTATGCAATATAAAACCATCTGGTTGTTCCACAAAGACCCCTTTGTTCAATCTTTCCATTCAATAATGTTGTTTTTACATCCATCTGATGTAGCTTCCAACCAAGTACGGAAGCTAAAGAAATAATATCTCAAATGGAGGTATACCTGGCTACAGGAGAAAAAGACTCTTCATAGTCGATTCCTTATTTTTGAGTAAAGCCTCTAGCTACAAATATTTCTTTGAACTTTTCCACACCTCCATTAGCTGAATGTTTGATCTTATAGATCCATTTGGAAGAAACCATTGATTTGTCTTTTGGCCTTGGCACAATGTCCCAAACATCGTTGTTTATAATAGACATGTATTCCTCGAGCATGGCATCCTTCCATACTTGTAATTTATCTACTTCTTCAAATGAAGAATGTTCAACATCACTAATTATTTTCACCGGTGCAACATAGCCTCCAAACCTATGAGGCCTCTTCCTTTCCCTGAAAGTTCCTTTGGGAGCAATTATCCTTTCTGCTTCTTGCACTATTTCTTTAAGCCACCCTGGATTCCTTTTGGCTGGAGGTTCTTCAAGAGTTATTTCTAACACTTCAGCGGGTTCTAAGGGCTCATTACTTGGCCCTTCACAAGGTTCCTCCCTATGATCATATGACTCTTCATTTTCAGAAGAGGGTGAAGCTGGATGAACTGCTTCTGAATATTGTTGAAGCTCTCTGGATTTCTTAAATGTGACTTCCTCATGGAAAGTCACATTTCTGTTTACCTGTATTTTCCTCTGACTTGGTACATAAATCCTATAATACTTGGAGTTCTTATTATACCCCACAAAAACCCCTTTATTTCCTGAGGGTTCCATATTTGTCCTCTTTTCCTTAGGGACATGAATATACACAGGACATCCAAATATCCTTAGATTCCCTACTTCAGGTTTGATCCCTGAGAAGACCTCTTCAGGAGTATTGTTCTGGAAAATAGCATGTGGACACCTATTATGAATATACACGACAGTGGAGATAGCTTATTCCCATAAAGAATTTGGCAGATCCTAGTCAAACATCATTTCTTTCGATGTCTCACAAATAGTCCTATTTTTTCTCTCAGCAGCACCATTTTGCTGAGGGTTGTGTGGCACACTCAACTGTCTCTTGATTCCTGATGACTTGCAGAAATCCTCAAACTGAAGAGATTCAAACTCTCCTCCATTGTATGTTCTAAGGATTTTGATGTGTTTCCCTGTCTTGTTTTCAATAAAGGATTTATACTCTTTGAATTTATCAAATGTTTCACTTTTATCTTTAAGAAAATATATCCAAAATTTTCTTGAGTAATCATCAATAAAAATGACATAATACGAACAACCACTGAGTGAGGGAGATGACATGGGACCACATACATCAGAATGAACCAGATCTAATATTCCCTGAGCTCTGTTGTTACTACTAGGAAATTCTTTCTTTATATTTTTACCTAGCATGCATCCCTTAAAAATTTCATTCTTACTAAGATAAATAGAGGGCATGCAACATACCATGTTCTGTAGATCTGGAAGAGCTTTGTAATGAATATGTCCAAGTATTCTGTGCCACAACTCGTTGGAACTAGTCGCATCATGAGCCAATTCCTGAACTGGCTATCCTGACACGACGTACAGTCCTCCATTGCGAGTTCCAATGGGTTATGTTGTACTTAAGTGGCTACCTTTATCCCACAGTAGTGCCTTCCTGTCCTTGAATATCACCCAATATCCCTTGTCCTCAAGGGTTTCAAATGATAGTATATTCTTATTGATCCCTAGAACATATAATACTTCATCAACATGAAGTCTAGCCCTAGATTCCAATCTGAAGGAGATAGAGCCTACTCCCTCTATCTTGTAACATTTTTCATCCCCGATCTCAACCTTCTCTACAAAAGATTTTGTCTCAAAATCTGAGAGGATCTCCTTCTACCTTGTCATGTGCTTTGATGCTCCACTTTCTACTAACCAATTTTTTGGCCCCGTGGAAAATTAACTGGATAAGGAATAAACCAAATAATATTATTTCCTATTTTCTTTCTCATTAGAAGGAATTTTCTGATTTCTTTTGGATTCATCATCCTCAACAGTTGAGGCATGTTGTTTCCCTTTCCTAGGATATTTTTTTCTAAACCAACAATATTTAGAAAAATGACCCAACTTATTACAACTAAAGAATTTAATCTTAGATGTATCAATACTCTTTCTTTTGAATGTACCTTTGGTGTTTGGCTTCCACTGAGAGCCTTTCTAGAAAGCGCCTTTCTTCTTTCCCTTGAATATTGATGCTAAATTTGAGTGCTCTTCTTTTGTTGGCTCACTCCTAGTAGATGTGTGACTCTCCTCCTGGAGTTAATCATGCCATAACCTCTCAAACGTGGGTTGAATCTCTCCCCCATTTACACTAGATAAGAAGGTCTCCCATGAAGAATGAAGACTGTAAAAAATGGCATGCACTAAATCATCATTGTCCACTGTCACCCCTGTGACCAAAAGTTGATCTGGGATATCCTATAACATAAAGATTCCACTGATTCACCTTTCTCCATATTCAAATACTTAAGCTTGTGCTTAAGTGTCCTCTTCTAACTTGGAGCCTGTTTCTCATACAGATTCACCAAGGTATCCATACAGTCCTTGGAAGTCATCAACGAAGTCATTGCATGCATTATATTGTCTTTGACTGAGTCAAAGATGATTCTCTTGGCCTTTTATTGACTCTTCCTGAAGGCTGTTCTTCCTGCATTTTTCATTGGCTCCTCCACCACTGTGGTCACATACTGCTCAATATCATGCTCTTTCAAGATATGTTTTATACAGAGCTTCCACACATTAAAGTTGGTAGCTCCTTCGAGCCTATCCTCGACCATGACTTAAATGGAGGATTCCATGGTCCTCACACTATAAACTTAATCAAGATTGCATGGATTTGCGTGTACCTTCTTATACACTTCAACACGTTTAACATACCCTAAGCTCTGATACCATGTTAAATTATGAGCTTGATTTCTTATGCGGATTAATTCTTTTATTTTCTTCAATACTTTGATTCCATCTTAATATACTTCAACAATTACAAATCATAATTGAATAGAAATAACTATGTAGATAAGTAAACATGCACATCAACAACACATATACCCTGGGGAAACCCTGTACAGGGAGAAAAACCACAGCAAACAATATTCATTTATTGCATTAATAATGTAAGATATCTTACAAATATCCACCATGAATGTTATACTCTCAAAGAGCTTGCCAAGATGACTTTGACCTGACAAAGACTTAAAATACCTTGCTGAAATACACCTCTGATATGTTTCCTTTTTATCACAGATGTGCTCTTCTATTACTTCACCCTCAAACTGCATATGAAAACTGTGTTGCAGAACTGTGTTGAAGAGAGGGTTTGACCTCTTCTTATATAGGCTGAAGAGGGGAAGAGGAGAAGCTCGAAATAGTAACCTAATTGCATGCATTAAACATAACTCAACTTCATACTTTAGTTCGAACTTAGAACTAGACTTGAGATTGGTTACAACTCAGCTTTACACTTTAGTTCGAACTTAGAACTAGACTTGAGACTGACATGCTTCAGTTTGAACTTAGAACTAGACTTAAGACTTTAGTTGCAACTCAACATTACACTTTAGTTCTAAAGTAGAACTAGACTTAAGACTTTAGTTGCAACTCAACATTACACTTTAGTTCTAAAGTAGAACTAGACTCAAGATTTTAGTTGCAACTCAACATTACTTAAAATAGAACTAGACTCAAGACTTTAGTTGCAAGTCAAATTTACACTTTAGTTCTAAAGTAGAACTATACTTAAGACTCTAGATACAACTCTTGACAAGGCAATTCAAAATTCTCTTCATGGTGGATAATGTTTGCACGTGCCAACGCACTAGATCAATATAATTAGACCATTTGCAATATTAGGAATATCGTTTGTTTCTAGCTCATAGGAATTTTATATTCAACCTAACTTTTAGTAGATGCCTTTAATTTTTCTCATGGCTCACAAGGTTTGACTAGGCTCACAGAGGTTGTATGTTCCCTCTGAATTTTTCACTAGTTTGTCTATGCTCAAAGAGGTTGTACGTTCCCCTTGACTTTTTCACTAGACTGTCTATGCTCACAGAGGTTGTACGTTCTCCCTGACTTTTTCATTAGACTCACATAGCATCTTGTTCGTCTTGACTTTTGGTTTGACTTACAGAGGTTGTATGTCCCCCTTGGCTTTTGTCAATACCTCACAAGACTGTTGATTCTCCAAATCTCCCTGGCTAGCCTCAGGGTGGCCCATATGGCCTCTCATTGGAGAATGAATGTTGATGCTTCCAAATTTAACACATCCTTCGGTGCTTTGGGTGAATTTACATCTTTTCGACCCTTTTCTACCAAATTGATCAACGCCGAAGTTGACCACTATTATGATCCAATTATCATCATGTAGTGTCCAGATCTGATGGTCCTCATTCACTTCGAGACTTCGTGGCTCCAACCTTCGTCTTTTCTTATCCTATCCTTCCACTTTACTCAATCCAATGATCGATATGTTATCCGAAGTGTTCCTTGGAACATATGACTCATTTCCACTTCGGGACTTCAACCTTAGGGTAATCTTACTCATTCTGTGATTCTTTTCTTCATAGTAGTCAGCGTCGGAGTTGACTGTTGTTGATCTAATAGTTCCCTTTTTCTATTCCATATCAATGGCTAATACTTAACTCTAGATAAAATATTGATATAATGGTTGGGAAACTTCCCTAAGTGTTCCTCAGATAGGACGACTCATGTCCACTTCGAGACTTTGGCCTTCGGGTAATATCACCCATTCTGGGCTTCTTTTCTTTGGAGTAGTCAACGTCAGAGTTGACTGTTGTTGATATAATGATCCCGGATTGACCCAAAATAAGAATGAACAGCTCCTGTGCGTCATCTCTTATGAGATTCAATTAATGTTCATGAGTCTGATATATTCATTGTTATTTCTCCTGAGCTTTTAATAACAGTTTGTGCATTTGTTTATGCTCTGATCTTCAGTCGTTAACTCTCCTGAGATCTTAATTCCTTGTGATTCATTAATTATTTTTTACATGGATTCTCTTCATGATACCTTTCCTGAGCTTTAGATTCATAGGATCATTGTTGATCCTATCGTGATCAACAATGATCACAAATTTCTTCTTCCATAAGGTGATCTTTCTCTTCTTCTGATTATTGTACATGTTAGACTCATGTTGCCATCAATGAAAACACATAATCAATAATGCCAATAGTATCCCCCTTTGTCATTGAGGGAATCAAACTAACTTCATACACAAAGTCCCCATGTTATGATGCTTCTCTCCTTTGAGGTTACTCTCCCCCTTTGAAATAAAATGCAAAGAGTTGCTCCCCTTATGATCAACCTCTATCTGTCTGCATGTTGTTGACCAAAATATGAACTTGGGTAACTCCCCCTGCAATCATGCTCTACCTGCCATAACTGAATGACTCTCCCTATCAATATGCTCTCTCTGCCTCTGACTACTCTCCCCCCTTGTTTCTGAAGGGGTAGCTCTTCCTAACAAGATCTTTTCCCCTGTCAATTTACTAACTTGTTTATCTCAGTCCATTGGCATATTTGTGTTCAAATAAGTAGTTTTATTGATACCAACTTGTAGTGATCAAGTATTTGAAAACTTAATCTAATTACTTTATTATTTAATAACCAAAATACTCTCCCTAAGTTTTTACTGACTTTCCTTCGTCAAATAGAACAAGAGTATGAATCTTAATGATTTCTTTGATATGCTTCTTATTCTTCTTTGATATTTCAAAGGAATATCAATTGAGGAATGATACCAATTGATTTCAATTTTGTTATCAATTGATCTTTGTTGAATGATACTCCTTGAACTTCTTTGTTACCTTTATTTTTGCTCTTCTCATATTCTACATCTAACCCTACCAATGATTTTTCTTTTGACCACTAATCTATAGATAGTCAAGATTTTCCATATGTTAATTTTAAAAACTCTTGGCATAATACTTTGATTTTGTAGAAACCGATTTAAACTTGTTTTTGTATTTTCTTTCTTTGGCTAACAAATTATGACATCATCAGAATTTGATATTGTCCCATATTCTTCTATAAACACTTCCTTTTCTTGGGCTTGATTTATTTCATATTGAATTTCACATTATTTATTAGGACCTTCACCCATCATGTTCTTATTATTAATTTCTTCATTTTCAGGTGTAATATCATCTTTCTTGCTTTCTCCTTCAGATTTTATTCTCCATATCTTTCTATGAGATATCCTTCTTTTTGGATCTTCTCTTTCTAATTGTGTTTTTGGAGATTTGTTGATCCATATTTTATGAGAAGAACAAAATGAATACAAATTATTAACAGGTTCTTAACAAAAAATAACAGAGATACAGTAAAACTAGTTTTCTATTCAATAACGAAATAAACTGAAACTTTAAAATGCAGCGGAAACAAGCTTGCTGGAATGGTGGCGCCTTATCTCTAAGAAGAGATGTGACAGCAGTGCGCATTCGCAAGAATATGATTACAATGAGGCTCTAAAGGACTTTTTACAATAAAAAAGAATGCCAAAAACCCTAGACATCCAAAAACCTAACCCTAGGAGATGAAGCACCAAAAGTCATGTGGGCCCCGTTTGGGTAAGTTAGTACATCAACTTCCCGGGGTCGTAACTTTTGCATACGATCTTCGTTTTAGGTGTGTGATAGCCCGTTGGAAATGTATCATCGAGGATATTCATTTAGGGGGATAAATAATTCCTTCAACTATCATTGAGGAGCTCTATACCGAAAAACCTTCATTTAGTCCCTCAAAATGGCCCCGAAAGTAAAAACTGCTAAAAATAGTAAATTGCCAAAAATGTCAGAAAACTGTTTTGAGCCAATTGGAAAAGGTGGGTGGACACCGATATCCATATAGATAAATCATATCTCCTTAAGAAGCAATGGTATCCATTTCGTTGAGGTCCCCCATTAGATGAGGAAATTTCTGCTGAATTTGGCCTCGGGTGAGCCACTTGCCTTGGTGCAGGAGCTGCCCTGCTTTGATGACTCGATAAAGATGGATCATTTGTTGTTGAGTGCCCTTGATATTTATGTCCACAAGCTGATCATTGGATGCCTGTTGTATGCAGTCAGGGTTCAGCTCTGTTGGTTTCAGTTGTTCTGCTACTTTTGAGGTGTCCAATAATGGTGGGAAATAAGGGCGAAGGAGATCCACATTGAACATTGGGTGCAGGACAAGGAAAGGAGGAATGTTGAGCTCAAAAGAATTATCCCCCATGGCCTTGGTGATAGTGTACAGTCCATAATGGAGTGGGTGAAGCTTCCTATGGGGTACTGTAAGGTGTTCTTTCTGCAAGTGCAACCAAACTTTGTCACCCACTTGAAACTTATGCGGCACCCGATGTTGATCATGGCGCTTTTTGTGCTTGTCATTGGACTTCTGTAGGATATCCTGAACTTGTTGGCGGATGTGATGGATTCGCTGAATGAACTGGGTGGATTTGTCAGCTTCAGTTGGAGAAGGAGATGAGTAAGTCGAGGTGACCGCAAGGGGAAGTGCAACATCTATGGGACCCAATGGTTGGAATCCCAATCCCACTTGAAAGGGGTTATGGCCGGTTGAGCTATGCAAGGCTCGGTTGTAGCTATGCTAGACATAGGGAAGGTTTGCATCCCATGTGCGAGGGTTCTTTGAATTATACATGCGAAGGATATGCACAATCATTCGATTTACAACCTCGGTTTGGCCATTTGTCCGGGGGTGGAAGGCCATGGATTTGGTGAGCTTGGTGTCCAACAGTGACCAGAGGCTCGACCAGAATGTGATGAGAAATCGACTATCCCGATCTGAGACAATGGTTTGTGGGATTCCAAAATGTACCCAGACTCGTTCAAATAAGAGCTTGGCAGTGGCCTCTGCTGTGATGCTCTTCTTGCAGGAAACTAGAATCGCCATCTTAGAAAAGCGATCAACAAACACAAAAACACAGTCATTTCCCCTCTTGGTGGATGGGAGGCCCGACATGTAGTCTATTGAGATGGATTCCCATGGCCTGTCAGGAGTAGGAAGAGGGGTGTATAGGCCCTGTTTCTTAGTGGTCGGTTTGGCAATAACACAGGCAGTGCAGGACTTGATATACTTGCCAACCTCCTGTCGAAGTTTCGGCGAATAGAAATGTTTCTGTAGCATCTCCACTGTCTTTTCGATGCCCAAGTGTCCTTCCACCCGACTGTAGTGGGCTTCCCAGATCAGCTTCGCTCGCTCACTTGATGGAACACAGATATGGCCCAGACGACACAACAACCCATCCTGAAGATGGAAATTATTGACAACTACATTTTCCCCCAACATTTGGTAGGTGGTGGCGAAGTCAGGGTTTGTCTCATAGAGTTGGGGGCATCCAGATGTCTCATGTCTACAAGAGTCTAGAACCATGGTGAGTGTCGTGACTGGTGGTCTGCTAAGGCAATCAACGATGCGATTGGTCCTTCCTGTTTTATACTTGATGTTGAGGTGGAATTGCTGCAAGCATGTGGACCACTTTTGATGGCGGTCATTCTACAATTTTCCCTGTGTTTGCATGAACTGTAGTGGCTTATGATCAGTGTGGATGACTATCTCCTTCCCAAGAATTTAATGTATCCATTGGCGGCATGCTTTCACAATGGAGTACATTTCTTTGTCGTAATTAGGGTACTTATGGACAGTATCTGACAGTGTCTCACTATGATAGGCCACAGGGTGGCCGTGCTAAGTGAGAACGACACCCACAACATAGTTTGAAGCATCTATCTCGATCTCAAAGGGATGTTGCAGATCTAGTAGTGATAGTACTGGGGCTGAGCACAAGCGCTGCTTCAAATCATCGAATGCTTGTTGTTGGGACCGACCCCATGCAAATTTTTCCTTACCACCACCCCTGTTTATTTGGCTGAGGGCCCATGCAATATGGGAGAAACCCAACACGAACCTGCGGTAGAAATTAGCAAGTCCCAAGAAGCTCCGAAGCTCAGTGAGTGTTGTTGGGGCTGGCTAGTCACGGATGACTTGGATCGTGGCTGGATCCACATGTACGCCATGCTTATCAATTATGTAGCCCAGGTAATGGACCCTGTCCATGCTGAAGGAGCATTTTTCCAGGTTGGCGTATAGTTTGTGCTACCGTAGGGTGTGCAGAACCTGTTGAATATGCTGCAAGTGTTCGACCCAAGTCTTGCTGTAAATTAGAATGTCATCCAAATACACCACCATAAAAGTATTGGTGAATGGTCACAGGATATCGTCCATCATCCTCATGAAAGTGGTTGGAGCATTTGTCAAACCAAAGGGCATGACCAACCATTCAAAAATTCCTTCCTTTGACTTGAAGGCGATCTTCCATACATCTATCTATTCTATTGGGACCTGGTGGTAGCCAGACTTTAGATCAATCTTATTGAAGTATTTGGCCACCGTGAGTTGATCAAGGAGGTCATAGATTCAGGGAATCGGGTACCTCTTTCTGACATTGATTTTATTCATAGCCCGGTAATCAATATAGAGTCGCCAAGTTCCATCTTTTTTCTGTACCAACACGATTGGGCTCCCTCAAGGTGATGAGCTGGGGCGGATGTGCCCGTTGTGGAGAAGTTCTTGGATCTATCGCTTGATCTCGTCATTCTCTAACAAAGAGCGATGATATACTAGCCCATTGGGAAATGGTGCACCAGGGGTCAGATCGATGGGGTGCTTGACATGGCAGTGCAGAGGTACCCTTGTAGGTGAGGAGAAGATATCTGAGTATTCTTCCACGACCTTATCTACTTTATTCTGCTGTGTGGAGAGGTCGGCTGCAGAGACCCTAGATGTGGCTGCGATCTTTTGCTTATTCTAAGAGAGAATCACGAAGAAGACAAACTTCCCCGTCTGAGAGATGACCTTCCTGCATTGCTTAGAAGAGATCAAGGAAATAGCACTAGGTGGGACTGCCTCGGGTATCCTCTACAATTTCTTGTTCAAAGTAATAATAACACTACGAGGCCTAGACTCATATACAACATGATATTTCCATAAATAAGGCTGGCCCAAAAGAACATCACAAACTTCGAGAGGAGAAACATCACACAATACCTCGTCTTTGAAGGGCTTGATGTCGTACGACAGTTGACACTGTTGGCTGACGCAGAGATCGCTTCCTTGGTGGAGCCATCCAATGGTGTAGGGTTGTGGGTGCAGCATTGTTGGCAGGTCCAGCTGCTTGACAACCTCTGCTGAGATGAGGTTCTTCTGGCTATCGCTATCAACGATGAAGTGCAACTGGGTGCCTTTTACCCACATCTGTGAATGGAAGGGGCACTCTCTTTCTTCTGGCTCGTCTGGTTCACCAGGCTGGAGCTTGGTGGTAGCAACGGTGGCACTGGGTTCCACGTCAATGATCCATCTTCCCCTTTCTGGTTCTGTCTCGGAGTCAGAATCTTCATCTGATTCAGATCCTTTCACTTCGGCCACCAGCGACTGCTTTGAGCGGTAGTCAACAGTGTTATGCCAAGGGCTATTATGGAAGTCACACCACTTCCTGATATCTTTCTTTGT
Source organism: Picea glauca (assembly GCA_000966675.3). Classification (NCBI taxonomy): domain Eukaryota; kingdom Viridiplantae; phylum Streptophyta; class Pinopsida; order Pinales; family Pinaceae; genus Picea; species Picea glauca. The sequence goes on along the minus strand of JZKD02S0631981.1, from coordinate 924,769 downwards.
CTTTCCGGTGTCCTTCTTTGCTTGTGGCTTGTGTTGGTTTTCTTGATACTTTCCATCTTTGCTCTGTCCTTTTTTCGGTGGGTTGGGGCCACCCTTTCCTGGATTTTGTTGTGAGGGGTTCCCAGGCCCAAATTGCCGCATCTTTTGTTTGAGCTTTTGCTCGATTTTGACGGCATATCGGTAGGCCACACCCAAGGATGAGATGTCAAGAAATTCCATTTCAGTCTGGATGTATCTATGTAGATCACCGCAATACTTGAGCACCATATGTCGCTCTGAATATTTGATACCCAACTAGGTGCACAAGGTATGGATGGTATTTGTGAAATCTAGCACTGCTTGGTCTCTTTCTTTCCGTAGTGTGGTCCATTTGGTATACAGGTCGTCATAACTTTCGACAGGGTAGTATTGTTCCTTAATAACATCCTTGAAGGATTTCCATGTGGTTGTGAATGAAAATAATGAGGTTTCCTCTGTTTCCTTTTGCTCATAGAAAGTTTCCCGCCAATCTTTGACATGGGGGACAACTTTGAGGAGAGAAAAAGTAATCTTTTCTCTATTCAAAAATTTATGAACAGAAAAATACCCTTCTAGTAGATTCAACCACTTGTTTACAACATCTACATCTATATGACCTTCAAATATAGGAATATCAAAGTTTATTTGTACCTTGAAGGGGGCGGTTCCTCCATTCGAAGAAGATGCGTCGTCTGTTGGTAGTCGCCGAAGGATTTGCGCGAAACTATCCATCATCTCGTTCCTCTGTTGCGTGAGGGCTTCCTCAATCAACAGTTTGAAAGGATATCCTGTCCCATCATCTTTATTTTCTCCTTCCATGGGAGGTCTCTTAGGCATGTGAGAGCTTCTGTCCTCAAGAGAAACAAGCTCGAGACCCAATTATTTGTACTCGGACCTCATTGGGGACATGCATTAAGACGACAAGGAGCAGACCGCTCTGATACCACTGATCCATATTTTATGAGCAGAACGAAATGAATACAGATTATTAACAGGTTCTTAACAAAAAATAACAGAGATACAGTAAAACTGGTTTTCTATTCAATAACAAAATAAGCTGAAACTGTAAAATGCAGCTGAAACAAGCTTGCTGGAATGGTGGCACCTTATCTCTAAGAAGAGATGTGACAGCAGCACACATTCAAAAGAAGATGATTACAATGAGGATCTGAAGGCCTTTTTACAATAAACAGGAACGCCAAAATCCATAGCCATCCAAAAACCTAACCCTAGGAGATGAAGCGCCAAAAGTCATGTGGGCCCCGTTTGGGTAAGTTAGTACATCAACTTCCCGGGGTCGTAACTTTTGCATACGATCTCCGTTTTAGGCGTGTGATAGCCCATTGGAAAGGTATCATCGAGGATATTAATTTAGTGTGATCAATCATTCCTTTGGCTATCATTGACAAGATTGATACCTAAAAACCTTCATTTAGGCCCTCAAAATGGCCCCGGAAATAAAAACTGTTAAAAATAGTAAATTGCCAAAAATGTCAGAAAATTGTTTTGAGCCAGTTGGAAAAGGTGGGTGGCCGCCGATATCCATCTGGATCATTTTTCATCTCCTTTATTCTTCCAACTTTTATTAGGTTTTTTCATTGACTTGAATGACTTATTTGAGGATTGAATTTTTGAACTCCTACATTTTTGGGATTTGTGCCCAAACCTATCACAATTGTAACATCTTATTGTATGACAAAAGTTTGTTCTGAGCCCAACAAAATTGCATCTCCAACATCTAATTGATTTTTTGGATTTTCTTGTATATCCTTTCTCTAGTTTCTTTCAGTCCATTGCTTTATGGCCAAATCTATGACAAGAAAAGCAATAGCCATTGAAGGTGTTTCCATTCTGGATTTTATTTTGGCTTGAGAGATCTGTCATTTGATTTGTTTATTCCTTTTTACTTCTATAGCTTCCTTCCTTAACAAAGTTCATGACTTGTAATTTCTTTGTAATTGCACCTTTTCCTTTTGAGAAGGATGATCCTTTCTCATGTTTGTAAATGGTGCTCTATTTTTCATTGTCTTCCTTCTTATTGTATCCAAGACTAGTTTTGTCATCAACTGATATTTGGCTCTTCAAAATATTATCTAGGATAGCTGAGATATTCTGGAAATTGACAATGTTATTTGTCTTTTCATTCATCTTTTTGAGATTAACTATTTCTAACTTCAACATTTGACATAATTCTTCTTCCTTTTTAGCCAACTGAATCTTCATGGCTTCTTCCACTTTCTTAGCTTCTTCAATTTGAGTCATTAGATCTTCATTAGTACTTTCATTTATCTTTTTGAAGTTGATGTTCTTCAATTACAACATGTGGTAAGAATTTTCTTTCCTAGTTAACTGGATCTTTAGGTCTTCTTCTCTTTCTTTAGTTTCCTTAACTTGAGTTTTTAGATTGTTAACCAATTCTTCTATTTCTTTAGTACTTATTTTCGTTTACAGTCATGTGTCTTTAATTCTTCCATATCTTATGTTAGATTGATCTAACTGTTGAAGTAGAAACATATCCTTTTGTTGTATTTTTCTCCAACTCTTCTAGAGTGCACATAGTTATGTACTCAAGATTGTCAAGAGCCTCCACAGGAACTTTAATATGTATATAATTTCTTGGTTCTATACGAATCTCTTCTATTGCAGCTATAACATTAGTCTTAAGATCATGCAATTTTTCTTTAGTGATTACTGAGGTATGCCTCAATTCCTTGACGAGGTTCTCTTCCTCATTGTTGATCGATATTTGCATCAAATCCCACATTTCAGTCTGATTAGAAATATTTTTATTTGTATTATGTTCTTCAATCTAATTAGAATTCTCCTTTTATTTATCTTGTTCCTTATCTTGATAAGAATTATCTTCTTCTTAGTTTTGTTCATTATTCTGATAGGATTCCTCTTTATCTGAGTCTTGTTCCTTGCTTTGATAGGATTTATCTTTTTCTTGTTCTTCATTCTAATAACAATTTTCTAGTTGGAGCCATAATTCTTTAGCAGATTTGTAGTGCCTCATATTTTCTTTGAATAGGCCTGACAATCCATCTTGGATTGCTTTTAAGGCTAATGAATTGTTTCTCCTTGCTTCCTTTGCAGTTTTGGTTTTTCTCTTTGAAGTAGTTAAGCGCCAGGGATTACTTACTACCGAATCCCAAACTCCAGATCCTCTTGACTTAATATATTTTTTCATATTTTTCCTCCATGATGAATAATTTGTTCCATCAAATAAGGGAGCTTCATTTGTGGAGATAGCAAATTTTCCACCCATTTATTTAGAATCTGCCTTCCAGTGTCTAAACTATGATGAAGGCACCCTCTCTGATACCAATTGTTGAAATAGACACTTGACACTGAGAGGGGGGGGGGTGAATCAGTGTCACAAAACTTTGGACAATTTTCCACTTTTCATAAATTAACTGAACACCATATATTTATTTAATTTTCTCAACCAATATATAAAAGAATAAATATTTATTTATTTATTTAACTTGAATGAATACATAAGATCAATCTTTGAATATATTCAACTTCAAGAAACTATGAGATATCCATCTCTCTGTTACAAGACCCAGTTTGTAGTTCTTAGATCCAACTGAAAAATGAGAAATCCAACCCTCATAACAAGTCCTAGCTTGTTGATCTCAGATCCAATTGAGATGTAAGGAATCCAATCCCCATACAAGACCTATCTTGTAAACATGCACCAACCTGATAGAATGAACCTTCATTCAATCCATTATATATAAATATATATACTTCAACAAATTCAACTACAATTTTCCTTCTCACCATTCTTTCTTGTTTATATAGTCTTCCAACTGGTGTGAATTTCAAGCATTGTGTCTTTTGATATTTGAACCATTGTACCTTTTCATTTAAATGATAATATTAAACTTTAATTAATATCATTTTTCCTTTTTATTCTTTATTCATAATGTTTTCATGATTTAACTCTCTTTTAATCATGATTGTGTATCGGTTCATTTGTCCTCATGAGTTGATCACATATGGATCGACTCATTATATTGTTCTCATGCTTATACTATGTCCTTAATTCGTCAACATACCATATTCGATCTTTCACCTATTCTCTATATTTTTATGGTGTTAATTCTCTATCGAATTACAAAGATGAAATATGTATGAGGCGCTTCCTTCAAACCATTTTCATATGACCATAGGCACAAAACCACAGGCTTATTAATTTAAATGTTTCCTCTTATTTTACCCTTATTTCTTTATTCCATATGACCGGACGTGGTGACCAGGCACTAGGCCAAGCGAGTGCTTGATCACTTATCAAAATCAACGATCATGTTTTAATGTCACAATGAGATGGACGATTCTCGTTCACTCTGGAACTTCGACTATTCGTGACTCCTAAACTATGGAGTAGCAATTCCTCTAGATTGATTACCTACCGAATAAGTCATAAAGCGATGATGACCACTTGTTGTCGGTTAACACCTCCACTTACGCTATCCTCCCACTATGCTCGATCATCGGTTGAGAATGCTCCCAAAGTAGATCAACAGTTAGTGTTACTTCGTGATTTATGCTTACTCTATCTTTCCATTGTACTTGCTCAAGGGCTATGACTTAATCAAAGGTTGGGTGGACGGTCCTTATTTACTTTGGGACTTTGGGGATCCAGAGGTCTGGGTAATTGTTGTTCCTATTTCCACAAGAGTTTGGTCAGCACTAGAATTGAATGTCTCCTGATTTGATGATTGAGAATGCTCCTGAAGTTATCTTAGATCAATGATCAACATTGAATTTGGCCTTCGACGCTTCGAGTGATTTCTCCTACACATGCCTTCAATATTCTGGAGTACATTTCACCGAATTAGATCAAATGGTTGGATTTTAATTGAACGATAAACAGTTCTCGTTCATTTCGGAACTTTGGGACTCCGGGCATTTGCTCATGGCGAAACTCCCGAAGTACAAACTCCCAGAGTGACGTAACTTGCTGACATGAAACTAACTGAGTGGCTTCCACGTGTCACTTAGATTTGTAACTTACACATACCTAAAATTCCAACTTCATCTTGACACTTGTCATTATTTGATTGTGCCACTTGTCCATGCTGACATGGATCTCCTCATGTGGCATATGTTCTCCTCCTGGACCTAATGGTTGTCATAACTCCCAAAATGTATCTTAGATTGACGACTGAGAATGACTTCGTCCTTTGGCGCTTCGGGTGAATTTACATGTTCTCAACCCTTTTCTGTTGAAGTGTTCAGTGTCAAAGTTGACCACTATTATGATCCAACGATCATCGTGTATTGTCCAGATCCGATGGTCCTTATTCACTTCGGGGCTCCGACCTTCATCTTTGCTTATCCTATCCTTCCACTTTAATCGATCCAATGGTCGCTATATTATCTGAAGTGTTCCTTGGATCGGACAACTCATGTCTACTTCGAGACTTCGGGCTTAGGGTAATCTTACCAGTTCTGGGATTCTTTTCTACAGAGTAGTCAACGCTGGATTTGAGTGTTGTTGATCTAACAGTTCCCTTTTTCTATTCCAGATCAAAAACTAATACTTAAATCTAGATCAAATCTTGATCTAACGACTGGGAAACTTACCGAAGTGTTCCTCAGATCGGATGACTCATGTCCACTTCGGGACTTCGACCCTTGGGTAATCTCACCCGTTCTAGACTTCTTTTCTCTGGAGTAGTCAACATCGAAGTTGACTATTGTTGATCTAACGATCCTGGATTGTCCCGAAATAAGAATGAACGACTCTTGTGCGTCATCTCTTCTGAGCTTTGATTAACGTTCTTTCTTATTATATGTTCATTGTTATTTCTCCTGAGCTTTTAATAACTGTTTGTGCATTCTTTTATGCTCTGACCTTCAGTCGTTAACTCTCCTGAGATCTTAATTTCTCGTTCTTCGTTACTTCTTCTATACATGGATTCTCCGCATGCTACCTTTCATGATCTTTAGAGTCATAGGATCACTGTTGATCCTATCGTGATCAACAATGATCACGATTTGCTTCTACCATAAGGTGATCTTCCTTTTCTTCTGATTATTGTACAAGTTGGACTCATGTTGCCATCAATGAAAACACATAATCAATAATGCCAACAATTTTGTGACAACAATTCTACCATTGCACTGTCAAAGAATCATGTGTTTCAAAATAAAACTAAGCACATTGATACAAGGTATCATTTTATCATAGAATTGGTAAATAACAAAGAAATCAGTTTACAATTTTGCTAGTCTAAAGAACAAATTGCATATATATTTATAAAATCTTTGGAAAGGGATGCATTCCAGAAACTGCGCAGTTGTCTAGGAGTCGACACCGTTGCATATATTTGACAGTTCACGACAATATGAGTTTTTGATGTAAATTTTGTATTTTTTAATCTCACCTACTTATAATTAAAAGAGAGTGTTGGAAATATTAATTACAAGTCATGATATTTACGCTTACGTTGACTTTGGCTGTCATGGAAAGCAGAGATGTTACTGAGTCATACACTGCAAGCAAGAGTGTTAGTAGGAGCATTATTAAATGAGCATATATTTATCTTTCTCGAGCTCTATTATTCAGAATAGAGTCAGTCATATTTATTATCATCTTAATTGTTTGAGTCGGTTTACTTCTACAAAAAGTTTCAGTCTTAGTCTATTTATTTTTTAGTCTATAAAGAGTCAATATAGAACACATAGACAAAGAGACAGAGTGTTAGTTGATAGTTAGAAGCAACAATAGTTTTGAATGTAGTCAGAGAAGTCTGAGAGCACAAGCTCTATGTTTTGTAAGTTTGTAGAAGTTGTTGGAGCCGTAGCTCGACATAGTTTTGTGTTCTATAACCGCGCGTAGTACTCAAGTTGGTAATATATTAAGTATTTGTGGGTTGAGTATTTCTAAGTTCTATTGTGTTCAAACACCTTGAAAATGTATTCTCTCTCTTTTTGAACAAGCTTAATATTAGTGATATATGTTCTTGAATCTGCATTGAAAGCATACATATGATTTTATGTGCTTGAATAACACAGTGTTAAGTTTGACAAATAAATTGTTTTGTTAAGTGTTATCATCACAGCGTGCAGTATATTCTGCAGTTTGGAAACTATACGGTAAGCCCTGAGAGCTCAACAACGAAGATTTGTACTTCGCGATCTTTGCAACTGCGTTGCATAGAGTTTGTTTGCGCGTTGTAGATTCGAGAAGTATCCCATCTATTTGATTTTGGGAATCAAAAGTTGTGGTTTACATGATATCTGGTCAAATATATGGGAGTGACAGATCGATTGCACAAAATAACCAGTACCTACATAATTAGTGTAAAATGCTATGGTGTGAGTCCTTACAAGGTTGTGGTGAGAGCACTTAGTATTGTTCATATGCAAGCTGAATGCTATGCCTTTCACAACTTTTTATTACACCTAAATATATTTCCAAAACAATTGCTAGGAAATCCATAAGGTTCACGTACTTAAGTCAATCCATACTCATCGTGGCGTTGTAGCAATTGGGCTTTCGGGTAAATCTAATTAGTCCCGATATATCCACCGTTTGAAATTTGTTTGAAGGCCGCCGAAGATTTCCTAAAGAAAAATAATAAAAAAATACAGAAACATTTTTAGTCTTGACAGTAAGTATTTACAAACATAATTTTAAGATTGACGAAATAAATTATCAATTGTACAATATTACGTGGACTTGGACTAGGTTTAGACATGAACCAATGTTTATTTTTCTTATTATTAGTAAGTAAAATGTTTTTATTATCTTTGAGACCATGAGTAGTGTATCGGAATAAAAGCTTTTTGGTTTTCAATTAAAACTTATATAATATTATCAGTCCCTGGCCTTCCGGCTGCATGAACTAGAGTAATCAATTTTTGGCCAATCTAGTTTTGTAGGTGAATAAATTAATGATTTTTTAATCCAAATTTTTGGCAAATTAATACCATTTTTCCACTCACATTTTTGTTTTGTAGGTAAATCAATGACATTTTAATCCAATTTTTGTTTGGCAAATTCATACCATTTTTCCATTCACATTTTTAAGGTAAATTTAAGATAAGGTTGAAATATTTAAAACAAGTTTGAAATAATTGAAAGAATTTTTAAACATTTTATGTTAGGATGCACTTTCCATATTATACCAATGTTGTTATTGTTTAGACCCTGCACTCTTGTGTAACTTCCTTGCATGCAATGGCTAGTTGTAGCTTCATCACTCTGAATTCTCTCAAGAACAATCATCCTTCATTAACTCAATAATATTCATTAATTTAATAATATTGTAATTTTTTAAAGCTATGCAAAAGATTAATACTAATAAGTTGTTTAATATTATTTTTAATTTTTATGGAGAAAAATTATAAAATAGAATTATTACTATTATTTATATAAATTTTTATTATTTTTATAATTCATTAATTCTTTCAAGTAATCATTTACACAAATATTTCTAAATTCTTAGAATCCTACTTTTTATATAAT